>CAXKVY010001379.1:0-41826 GCA_964058915.1 Tetropium fuscum | reverse complement strand
AAAAAATTAATATTTTGTCCAGGCGCCATTTGAGTCAATCGACACCTTGCAATCGACGTCTCATTGATGAATCCTCGTGTAATCTACGTTGATATTGTCCCAAGCATTTTCAATTGCTCCTTCGGCATTTGCTGGGCGGAAATGTCTATTACCAGGTCTATTATAAATATTCTTAACAATCGACCATGCATTTTCAATTGGGTTTAGGTCGGGCGACTTTGAGGGCCAAGGTAGCACGTTTATGTTGTATTCATTAATCCAGTTAGTTACAATTCTTGATGTATGAATTGAGCAATTATCTTGCTGGAAAATAAAATTCTGAGGATCTGGAAACTTATCCATGCCCAAACATTGAAGGAAAAACGTCCACTCTGGTCGGTAGGTTTAATATACCTCTCTTCATACCTCGAATTCTGAGGTCGGTAGATGCGGATGGAACCATCATGACATGACTGAAAGACCTTTTCGTCGGAAAATATGACATTATACCAAAAGTCGTCGGGCCTACCGACAAACTAGTTCGCAAAATTAAGACGTTGTTCTTTTTATATCTTGGCTCCAAAAATACCTTCTTTGCTGCCCCATAATTTCGTAACTCTGAACCCTTCACCCGCCGCCTTGCAGACCTCACAGATCCAGGAAACTCCGTTTCGAAACAGGCCGTCACTGCTGTTTCAAAGGGATTCGTTCTAAGATGGTCTAGGAAGAGGTTGCCTTGCTCCACAGTTCTTATTTTACGACGCCCTCCGCCGTGGACGTAGCGAACGTTTCCTACTGCATTCCATTTTTGTTCGAGTTTGAATATACAACTCTTACTCACATTTACCTCATCTGTAACTGTCTGTAATGACCAATCATTTTCAAGCAATGTAACAGCTCGCATTTTTTCAGGTTCAGTTAACCCCGGCATTTTAAAACTTGAAAACTTACTGAGTTAATTACTGACATTTGTTTGAAGTTTCAAATAAGTGTCAAAATGAAATATAAAAAGATCACATTACAATATCAAAAAAAAATTGTGCACTTTCAATGGCCGCCAACGTACCAATGGTAAGAACTCGACAGTATTGTTTCTATTTTTATTTTAAGGTCAACTATAGCTCGCTGTAACAAGCCTTATGACAGTTACGGTAGAAGGTGGCATATTCCATTAGGTCCAGTTTGGATTGTAATATTTTTATGGTAATGTTTCTTCTATAACATCTTAGGGTTAACAAAGAATGGCCGCTCGGGACGATCGCCAACAAAGGATGGCCGTGCGGAGAGCAGCAGCACCCAATACCACTAACTTTATTACTGAAGTTATTTAATAGAGATTGATGTAATGTACAAAAACAGTAGACAGGAATATTTATAGTATGATTATATATTTAGTCTTCGTCCAGCAATCGTTAAATACACATCATTGTAAATATTGTTACACATCATATTGTTACACATAATTGTAAGTATTTTGGTATTAATATACAATTGTGAATCGTATACAGTGTTTGTGTACCCGGCTCCAACTGACTACATTATATCTACTACCGAAAAATGTAAATTACAATGCAAGGGATTGACTTTGGATATGAATTAACACAATTAAGTAGAAGAAAGCCAGAAAAAATAATGAAGACCTCGGTGAAAACGCAGACAAAAAGGTTATATTGACACGTCAAAAATTGGGTAACGTAACGTAGCCGCGCCGTCGTAAGCACCGTAACAACTCCATAAATCGGCCAAGAGAATACTACAGAAACCTAGAAACTAAATACCTGCTATAGTAACTATAGAAACCTCAGGGTGTGGCTGTAGGACATGGAGGTAAAGTTTAAAATTTATGATCGCCACAATGACAAATGCATATTTGAGAAATTATTTTACGGAACACCGCGCCGCGCCTTTGACCTCTGTTACTTGATAATTTATTGTTCTCAGATATGCCCGAATAACACCCCACAGGAATTTATAATATAATTAATTAATTACAATTTTGGTCTGATTGCTAAATAATTAGTTCAGAAATATATCACTTTCCCCTTATGAGTTATTGAGCAATGAAAAGGATATTCTAAGATACATTAGATAACCTTCATAGGCTCTCTTAATACCATCAGGGAACATTTCTTTTGTAATAAAGAACTAAGGGGAGAACTAAAGTTGATATAAGACTCGGCAGATTCAATAACTTTTATCTTCCAGGCATGCTCTCACGTCACTGATTAAAAGTGATTCTGTCAACTCCTTCATGATTGGTTTTCTTCTGGAATATCAGTTTTTATATAAATACGTCATCGTTTAATATAGAAATAACTTTAACTGATGGAAATATCGACGTTTTGAGGTAGAGTCAATTTGGTTTGACAGAACTCTGATATATAAATATATTGCCCGAAGCACGTCGCTTTTTTACAACTTATCCACTTGTAAAATTCTACAAAATATATAGACTAAATAAACTAAACTATAACTAAACTAAAGCTAAATATAACTAAATAACGTAAACGTATGTATTTACATATCAAAAGATATAGAAGGGCGCATTTTTTTCGTTTCTAAAACTTAACTTGTAGTCTTGTATTATTCATGTATTATTTTTTCAAGATTGACGCAATAAGTCTTATAAGCAATAATATAAGCAAAATATCTATATAACTATATATCTAACATCTAACGATGTCTAAATATCTATATATCTATCGAGCTGATGGATAAACATATATTTATAATACTTGTGTTAGAACAGGCGTTCATATAAATATGATATTTCCATATCAAAATATGTATTCAAATTAATTCCATATGTTTGCTTTATCATAATTCACCATGTAAGTACTCATAGAAAGTTGTGTTAATTGATTTTTATCAGTATTTGTTTGCGATGATACGTCACTCAAATATATAATTTATTAGGAAACCAATTAATTATGGATAATATTTCCTATCAAATTATTTCGAAAGCTTTTAAAACATATGAGAAATTAGTCATATTCACCCCAATATCTTTTCATTCTTTCAAGCATCTGTCTCTGTCACGGAACAATCAAAGAAAAGTTAACGCAGAAGTAACAGATCCATTTTACGTGGAGCAGGATAAGAGATATGGAGACATATCTCTGAGAAGAGTTCGTCACCGTGTCAGGATTGGATGTTGTTCGACATGAAGATGACACTCAACATCCCAATAAGCCTCGTTGAAAAATATATATCTGTGAAGAGAATATTACAAATTCTTTTGTATTTGGTTGGAAATAAACTTATTGTGAAAAACTTGATAAATTTGTTGTGATGAACTTGTTGTGAATAGGTTGCCAGTTTTCATATTATAAACTAATACAAGCCTTTGAAAGTATCGGCATCTATGGGCAAAAAGTAACATACAGGAAAATACTATATTCATGACCATGAATAGCGTATTAGTATTTCTTCCAAAAAAAAATTAATAACAGCTACAAAATATAACATGTGGCAAGCACTACAATTATAAAATTTAACAATAATTATAAAATAATAGTTATTTAGTTATTTAGTTATTAGTTATTAGGTATTTAAATAAATTTTTATTGCACGCGACGTGAAATTGTTAGAAAAAATATTTTTTCTACGTTCATGCAAAAAACAAAACTTTATTGAACTATATCTAATGCAAAAAATTGTTCTTCATTGCACTAGTGCAATAAAATTTTTATTGCACGCATCTGTCCATTCTACTACAGTGTTTTGACATAAAGATCATGACATGTCACCTAATGTCATGATCTTTATGACATTCATTCATTCCACCTAAATTAAACAACAACAAATAAATTAAACATTTTATGGTTTTTGCATGAACGTAGAACATGCAACTCGTACAAAAAATGTTGATTGCACTCGACGTGTTGTCCCACTCGGCCTGGGGCGCGAATCTCAGCTTCCATGGTATAAACACATTCACGAATATTTACGAACGGTTGATTTGCGAATGATTTTTAAATTCCTAATTCTTGGCCACACTCCATAAAGCTCTTCGAATCGTTCGAACGATACACATTGGTAACATTGTCAAGCACTCACATAACTAGTCGTCTTTTGACATTTGACGTAGGTAATAAATAACTTTTTAATTCTCCGCCCCCTACGAAAGTATTGTTTTCTATTTTAAATAGGCATAGCGAAAGCGAGAGTAAAACATGCTAGGTTATCGGTTGCTAAGTATTAAAAACTTAAAAACGTAAAAATAAAAACGTCAAATTAGTAACGTCAAATCTTTATTTAGAGTGGAAAATAAATGTTAAATTACAAGTGTTGTATGTTCTTGAAATATTTAACGGCAAATGTTGATTGAAATTCTGTTGTGAAAGCAACGTCACTGGAAATGTTGACTAATTTGTCGATTTGCGCAACATTAAATTATGTTTCTGAATGTTTGCTTTGCTGAATAGATATCGATTTTTCGGGCATGATTTTATGAGCAACTTCTATTTTATGGGTCACTGAATCTGCTATATATCCTTTCGCTACTTCTGACGACTTCCACCCCCCCGTGCCTTTTCATATCTAAAATGTCCACACCTGGAGCATTTGCAAATAATGTAGAGGACGTTCTTCGAAATGAGTGGCCGAGTCAGTACACCACTGACTTGGGTTTGAAATTTTAAGAAATTTAGCTACGTAGTACGGAATTTTTGAACCTGTATGCTCTCCAACATACCGATAAAAGAAGCGTTCATCTTCAGCCTTTTATGGTCGGAGTTGCATATAACGATTAACATACGTTACCCAATCTTATGTTACGACAAATCTTCTATGCACATTATTTTTTGTAGTAAGAATCTGCACTAACATAACACAATTTGTATACTCAACGTCCTTCACTTTTAGATTATCTATATAACTCGTCAGTTCGGCATGCCCCAGCTACTCCAAAAATCGCTACCACTTTTTTCAATAAATATATTTCATGAGGATCTTCTAACAAGAACTTCGATACATCATCCTTTGTAAATACCTGAGATTTTTGAGGTTGATATCCGTCATTTTTGATATCCTTTTTATGAATGCCTTCAAGCGGCCAAATTTCGATATATCCTGGTTCTTATTTAATGAAATAGTCAATTTCAACATTGAGTATTCTGACCATAATGTAGCAGGGGACAATGTCTTTGATTTTTCTGAGAAAAATGCCAGTAATACATCTTCCGTTATTGTGGGCACATCTTTCGTTGTACACTATTTGATGAAATTTTCATAGACTTGATTGTAACGGTCTTTAGATTTGTCCGGTAACACGCAATAATTGCTGCTTCTTCAATGAAATGCATTTTTAACTAATTTCTAATCGAATATTAAACTTAAAAGACGTTTATACTTATCAACTTTATAATGAAGAATAATTATTTGATAACTGTCAAAATGTAAAAGATAAAAGTGAGCTTTCGCAGCTTATAACTATTTTATTTGTCAAATTAATATATTAAAATATTACAAAATGGCTACAAAGAAGGGTCCAAACCAAAGGTTCTATTTCGTTTGTATAAGTTTGCCTCACTCAATTAGCGTAAACTCACTAGGGTCAATTATACGTGGAAGCTTAGATAGGAAATTTTTGGCAAGGCATCGGATAGGCCGAAGTAGTGGGACACAGCTTAAGATTTCTTGGCTCTACAGTACATATAATATCGATATAAAACCGATACGAACTTGATTAGTATAAGGAATATTTTAAAAACTCGTTATTCATAGCATAAAGTGGCATAACTTCTGCTAAATTGATATAATACTGATTAAAATTGAGCCTACGGCCTCGAGGGCTAAATATTGCCCAGAGTGACTTATATGGATCATAACACGTACCATAAATAACGAAATATAATGAAATATAAGATTTATATACGTCTAATAAAGGATATAATTGTTTGGGTCTATTAATTCTTGACAATGCCTGGGCAATTAGGAATACTTAAAATCTGATTGTTAACTTCTTTATATAGTGAGGCCTGGAAGATCAATTCCCTAAGGATCTTTAAAGCATATATCATACTCAATACAATTTAGGTATAGAGACTGAGGAAACTGCAAGTATATAATTTCTTACATAATGTTAATTAAAACTTTCTATTATTGATTAACTAAGTTACAAAGACACTCTGAGAAAAACAGTCAAATTATTGATGATCATTTATTAAAGACAAATGATCAATTTGCTGAAGTGTATAATTGTAAGCGATACCTTTTAACACATCTACGAGTTTTTTGTGTGTACTGTAGTGATAATAAGTAAGTAAGTAAACTTAAATGCTATTGTTAATCTATATTAAGTTCCACAATGTCACAATGTTAATATTAAGTTAGAGCCACAGGGATTCCTGTTGTCTCGTAATTACAAGTTGATTCAGATTCCAATTGAGATTTATACGGCAAACGTGAGGTCTGTTTCAGTGAAACCCTAAATCGAAAGTCCCAAGTTACATCTGTTTATTATCCAGGCTCGATATGTTACCCAAATGTAGACTTTGCTATACAAGCCTATTCGAAACCAGTTATATTCAGAAATTTTCTCAATGAATGGTAGAAATACTTAATAAATTAGGGAGTTTTACAACATGCCATGCATTTCATTCATAAAATTTATTTAAATATGTATAGACTAAGTTTGTTTCTATTTTAGGTAGGTTTATTTATATTATTCATGAATTAAATTTATTTAAGTGGGTATAGATTAGATCTGTTGCATGTCGCATCCTTGATAGGCTATTGATTGTCCTAAAAACAGGACAATAAGGAATTAAGACCCGTTCACGGGTTTTTATTGCAGGAATCGGTCTATGGGTCATTTAAGAAGAAAAAACTGCGGAGTGCTATTAATTCAATATATCTCGCAATCGAAGCAAAATTTCTATATTCTTTATATAAAACTTTTTGTAGAGAATTGAATTTCCCATCGAAATACCTTATTTAAAATTTAAAACATTTTTTATGCCGAAAATGTTGAAATAAAAAAAATTGCTTTACAGAAAAAAAGACAAAAGTTCCTTTAAAATGGTGGATGGAAGAATTTGTTGGGTTAAAAATTGACCGAAATATGGCCACTCAATAAAGCACTCGTAGTAGTTTCCACAAACACCAAAACACTTTCACTTCGCTCGACGCGCGTTTCGCCAACCAAGTTGGCATCATCCGGAGACGATTAAAAACTAATCTTAAACTAAAAATCTACCGTATTTATACTATTTGTGGTGAAATCATTAGTCACGCTTCAATGATTAGTTGCTAAGCAACGCGTAAAGCGGGCTATACGGTATAGGTCCCTTGTCGCTATTCATACTACTTTTACATTTGACAATTTCCATGCTCTCAAATGCATCCAATTGTCTATTATTGGTCACATTTCTGACTAATCTTAAATTACTAATATCTATGATTATTGTCAAAAGCATGTTGTGCAACACTAGACTTATCTGTTCTTCCATATTTTAGATGAGCCATATGTTCTTTAAATCTGGTGTTAATTGATCGTCTCGTTTGTCCAACATATTTTCGATCACAATCATTACAACTAATTTCGTAAATCCCAGACCTTTCATTTGGAACAATTTTATCCTTTGGATTGTCTAAAAGTTGTTGTAATTTATTACTTGATGAATGAATCGCTGTTATACCCACGTTTTTGAAAACTTTACTGAAACCACGAGTAAACCGGGGTTCGTAAGGGATGGATACATATTTTGGAGTCTCTATATCCTTTTGAAAGATCGTAGAATTACGAAGTGTGTCCTTAAATGTACGCTTCCTAATTAGTTTTTCAACTATATTTCTAGGATAACCATTACTCACAGCTATATCTTTAATTAATACTTTTTCTTTTTCAAACCTCTCATTACTGAGAGGGAAACTTAGTAAACGATGGACAAGAAAATTAAAACTTGCCATTTTATGTTGATAGCAGTGGTGAGAGTCATTAGGGATATATCTGATCGTACTGGTATATTTTCTATATATATCAAATTCTAACCTTTTGTCACTATTTTTAATTACTAATACATCTAAAAATGGAAGTTTGCCATTATTTCCTAGTTCATATGTAAACTTTACAGAAGTGAAACGACTATTTAATTTGGAAATGAAGTTTTCTAAATCCGCAATTTTAGTGTCAAACACGGCAAAAATGTCATCCACATACCTTAGCCAAATCCTAGGAAAATACTCGAATTCTTCTTTTGCTTCAATTTCAAATCGACTCATGAAGACATCAGCAATGAAAGGCGATAAACAGTTACCCATTGCGGTTCCTTCATGTTGTTCATAGAACTTGTCATTGAAACGGAAGCAATTTTGTTTCATACAAAGTTTTGTAAGGTTTATATATTCTTCTATTAAATCTTTTCTATAGTTGTTTAATTCGAGTAAATCCTCAAGATAGTCCAAGGTCTGTGGAATTGGTACACTCGGAAATAATGAACAAACATCAAAGGAAATCAAAATTTCACCCTCTTGCAATTGAATATTCTTGACCTTATCAATGAAATAATTTGAATTTTTAACTGAAAAACTAGGCTGTGCAATGGGCAAACTTTCAAATTCCTTAGTCAACCATTTTGATAAGTGGTAAGTCGGAGATTCAATAGACGACACTATTGGACGCACCGACTTCCCTGGCTTATGAATTTTTGGTAGACAATACAATCTAGGTACAGTAGGGTTAGATACACGTAACCTATTCTTAACAGGTGGAGTAATAAGGTTGTTACATGATTTGAGGACATTTTTTATTTCACTGGTCATTCTTGGTAAAGGGTTTCTAGTAAGTTCTTTATAAGGACCATTACTAATTAGGTTGTTTACCCGTTCATAATAGTCCTCTTTATCTAAAATAACAACCTTATTACCTTTATCTGCTTTTAAATAAAAACAATCTTTCTCGCGCAATCTTTTGATAATCTTTCTAGGATTCTTTGAGCATGACTTTCTATTGTCTACGTTATTCATTATATTTGAATCAGGCAGATATTGAATTGAACTTTCAATCCCTGCCACGACATCATCCAAAATCTCATCAGAAGGGGCTACAACAAATTTTAAACCCTTGTTTAGAAGGTCAAGTTCATCTTTATCAAAAGAGTGTGACTAGTGATTTTCCACAATGTTAACGACCTTCCGAGGAACATTTTTTGGAACATTAGTAGTAAATTTTTTAAATTTTTTATTTTGTGAAAACATTTTTTTGATAAATTTCGCGTTGATTGATAAAAACATGTTCCTCTGAAATTCGCACCATTGTTCATATTCTAAATTATTTAACTTAAAAGTAAGCTTCTTGTAAAGATCATATGCTTGTATTTCAAGCATACTCCGTTTACTGTACATATAATTGATTTCTAAATCCAGCCATTTTTGTTTTGCAAATAAAGCAACCTTATTTGATATATTCGAACAATTTGGAATTTTAACTTGAATGAAACTCGGAAAACAGAATGACGTTTACAGGATACAGGATACAAGCTTTTTTTTGAAAATTGTATCCTTATGAATATGTTTTCTTTCTCATTTTATTGGAAAAATATTATTTTACTCAATAATAAAAGGTGTTTTAAGTTTATCGGATGATAATAAATAACTATTCAAACAAATATATGTAACTATCTAAAAATAGTTTTATAATTTTATCACATTTTTAAACAATCTATCTTAACTATCCTTATTATAAAACAACATTCTAATAATCGAAAAGGGACCGTTATTGACGATTTATCTAAGTTTTCCTCTGATGCGTTGCATCATCCTTTGGACGACCGCATCATTGATTTATCTATTTTTTCTGGAGATACGGCGTGGCAATTGTTTAATTTTATACTTCCCATCAGTTATGATAGATATTCCGACTCTATATTGTTCAGAATTTTTCAATAGGGCGAACCCAATAGGGCGAATTATCTATTTTCGGTACAAAGTTGATGTTATTGGCCTCATAACAGTCCCTTGTGATTCTCGAGTAATGGCATGAAGCAAGATTTGGCCAAAACTTTATTTCTTCATCCGCATGATGTGTAATCAAAAGCTGAAGCACAGCGACATCTCTGGATATAACGCCCTGCATTTAAGGCTTCGCCCCGAATAAATCCAATGTAGGACTGCGAGATGAGGCCCAGCCTCATAAATTGCACACCATACAAAAAAATATATATATACAACCCAATAGCTTTCGGTTAAAACAATAGAGTCTGAGAAAAATTTAATAATTACTGCAAGTGCAGCGTTATTGTTATCAGTGATAGTGAAGCATCTAATTCCAGGCAGAGAAGGATACATTGTCTGGTAGTACAATCTAGTGGTCCAGGTTGACGAAGTTGTAGGTTATATAGTAGCAATTGACACAAAATCGGATAAATAATAAAAAATAACACATTTTAACATTTTACTTTATCAATACGAAATGATTGACAACTTGACGTATCCAAAAGTAGAGTAAAATTTAGTATCACGGCGATGTTCTATTTTAAAGATTAATTCGAGTGATACTCTCGCCAAATACAAGACGAGGATGGGATATCTTTGCATATTTTTCTTGCTATCTTATAGGTACGTGTGTTTATTGAAACTATCCGCCACGAAGAAAACATTTTCGTGGCAACAAACACTTGTATGACATATGACAATCAATCGGGATTTCGCTATACCACAGATCAAGCAGAGACTGATTATACTGTTAATCAAAATGTAAAAAACTAAATTAACTACCTCAATGTAAAAAAATTGGAAGGTACCAAACACAAACTCGACAAGTATTCCACGGATGTAGTTGACCTTATAAACTAACTCTCTAGACTAACTAAGATGAAGACATCGTCGCTTCATCTGAAACCGCAAATTTAAGGTCCTCGCCAGCAGGAGAAGACCATCGATCCACCTGCAGGATGGGCATAGTACTACATACATCAAATAATCACAAATCGCTTGAAATTGAGGGAATAAATCTCCCGATCTATTTACGTATTCCATTAAATGCGAAGGGTAGCTATGCCTACGTCTATACTGAAACCAACCCGTGGTTGTAATGTAACATGCTACTTTGATCCGACGATATTAGAAAATAAAGTTGAAACGGAAACGTAGGACGCCCACATAATGTATTTGTTTATACGGAGGTGACCCTTGACCATTTTTATACCACAGGCAGAACAAATCACATATAATTTAAGTGTATCCAAGGAAAATATATTGCAGTTCCTGTTTGTTATATATACGACACGAGAAGAAATATTTTGTTAGTTAATCTATATATAGTCATTACAAAACGAGGTTTTGCAAATTTACTTTATTCAAAAACACAGTTAGTAGCCGCGGGATCAAGTTCATATCATATCAATATCATATTTCGTCAATTTTTAGCATTTCAGCATTCATTATTTTAAAGGAAATTTTGTCTACTTTTTTTTCTATTATTTTATATTATTTTTCTATTTTTATATTATTATTCTATTATGGTATATATCTTATCTATCCTATCCCTGACCTAAAAAAGTCATAGAAAAAAAGGAAAATTTTGCAAAATATTGAATTTTCGACCTTTTCTTTTCATATTCTTTCAACATTTTCGTTATAAAAAAGTTTTTTAAATAAAACATTTCGATGAGAAATTCAATTGAAATATATTGAAAAAACTGAAAAGGGTGTATTTTCACCCCTATCTCCAATTTGCACCTTCTAATTTAATAGCACTCCGCGGTTTTTCTTCTTAAATGACCCATTGGCAATAACCCCTCTAATAAGGACAAAGTGCTTACTTTAAATATCATGGTGACGTCACGCTCTGGGGGCTTAACCCAGATGGAGGCTAATATACTCTCTAAGCTAATTCAACAGGCTTGTCTAGGTCGGTCGAAGCGGCGATGCCAGAATGTGTTCCAGTGCGACGCTTCTCTGCCTATATGTTGTACTGTATTTAAATTGTAAACAAATTAGAATGTAAACAAAATAAAGTAGTTTTCTCATTAGTCAATTATCAAATCAAATTGGCCCCAAAAAGTCATGAAGAAGCAAGCAACTAACAACTCTCGTGTCAATTGTAATTTGGCAACCCTGTTAACGATGTTTTGTTTTGGGTTTTAGTATAGGACGCCGCCACGCGCCAGGCGCCAAAAAGAACAACAATGCCTCTAGAGGGGTTATTGATATTGCTCGCACGCTTGCCTAGTTCCTAATCGATTCTTGATCTTTTTTAACGGTTTATTTGTTGCGGTATTATATCATAATGCCCCAAAAGTGTTGTGTTCAAAAACTGATGAGATCGTTTCAGTTATTTTAGTTTTACCCCGGTTAAAAGAAACTAGCGTACCAAGTAAATGTCCGAACTGTCCCAAGTACTTGTCAAAAAAAATATCGTATCGAAAAAGCAAAGACGAAAAACTTACAGAATTACATGAAATACATTTTCAGACATATATACAGACATGTCAAAGCTTAACCATGTTGTGAACTTTATGTCCAATGTACTTAAAAATAGAGGACGAAAATGTTTCACAAGGAATTGAATTTATTTCTAATCAACTTAAATTGCGAACATTATCAAAATTCACTTAATCACTACATTAATCACTATGTATTTTTGCTCAATTTTATATACAATTAATCCTCATGCATATAGATATTTACGAAATCGTGGACCTATAATTTTGCCCCATCCCGAAACAATCAAAAGAATGTAATGGTTTTCTAACTGATCCTCATATTGATGAGAAGAAAACTTTTTTAACATCATGCACAAAAAATCTTTAAATATTTAAAAGACCAAGACAAATATGTTAGTTTACTAATGGATGAAATTCACATTGAACCATATTTAGATTATAAAGGTGGTAATGTTGTAGGAGCAGCAATAAATAAAACGATTCGTTAGCGACATCTGCGTATACATTTATGATTACTAGCATTTGTTCAAATTTTAAAGAAGTTGTTCATATTGGTCCTGTGTCTAAAATTAATCACGAATTACTTTTCAGTTTTCTTAAAACAATTAACCATCTAGACTCTAATAATTAGACACATGTAATCTTGACTGTATTTCGAAACAGTTAACAGTTAATCATTTAAATTATTCTTTACCTGTGTTTTTCATAGACCCCGATAGATTTATGCCGTAATATCTTTGTTTAGTTTTATCTTTTTATTGATCTCCAAAACTACATTAAAACGATTTCAGACATACCTACCTAAATAACTACATAAAGCCCGTAATAACATAAGTATCTCGTAGGCCTCCGGATGGTGCCGTCACGAGGCAGCACTTTGTCCTTGTGCACTTTGTCACAGAGGTGTTGTTGCCATTGGCCGATTCCTGCGATAAAATTGACCTATGAACGTCTTAGTTCCTTACTACCCTCTTTTTTAGTATATAATCAATGGCCTATATAAGGGCCTCTTATACTCCAAATTTCTCCAAGTACACCGATTAAATTTGTTCATTCCAAAAAATTATTTAAAAAAATTAATTATAACTATTCCATCCATGCATATCACAAAAGTGATATTTTATTGTATCATACCATTGATACTGTAAAAGGCATTATCAGACACAGTTTCATTGCTTAATCATGGTCTTTGGGTTTTCATGAACCCTCCTCAAATTACCCTGACTGACAGGAATTTACGGTGCGGAAGTCGTCGTGGTCTGGAATAATAAATATAGGGTTCAATTTCCTAGTACAGCTAGAGATTATAAATTGCATTCGAGTGAAATTTTATAGTAAGTAACAAGAATATATTACGCAGCTATTGTAAGTATGTATTTGTATAACACAAGGTAAGGTAATCAAATTGCTGGTAAATTATTATCTAAATCTGTATTTCCAACCGCCAACCGCTTCTGTTTCAGTTGAACATTGCGTTATTGCAACTTTCCATGTGGTTACTTAATTCATGTGTGCAATTTGCATCTATTAAAACATGTCCGTTCAATAATGGACCGTTCTATTTCACCGTATTGGAAAAGAATTATGCTCGAAAAGAGACACCTTCGCGTCGCAGTCTGTCACGGCCTAATGTTAAATTTGCAGAAGTTCCTACCTGGATAAAAAAATGGGTATAGGAAAAAAATTAAATATAAGTTTCTATTTATTTCACCTCGCGCGTGAATGGCGAACTATAGCTGCTATCGAGAAAAGTTAAATGAGAAAGTTGTAGATATTAAAAAAGCCTTTCAAAATGATTCTATCATAATTTTCGACATTTTTCATACTCTTCTAGTTTTTTCGAGAAAAAGATGCTGTCTTAAGTTCGCTATATCTTCTCGGGGGGTATTTTATTATAAGTCATTTTATTCGTGAAGAGTATCATCTGGTTAGCCGATATGTGAAATATAAAGAAAATATGGCCAAAGCCGTAGAAGTAATTTCTAATAAAAGTATGTAAATATGCTATAGTTCGGTAGTATGGCAAGCTTTGCTTCCAGAATCTACAAGGCAGTACAAGATACAATATTAAATTAAATAATCATTTAATATAATAAAAAATAATACGGTAATAATATACCAAAAATATAAATATATACTCGTGGCATATATGTCCACATTGTCCACAGCTCAGCCAAAGAATGCACCTTTGCTAGTGTTATGACGAAATAAATCAGATGTGGCCAGAAGTCTATTTAAAGGCCAGAACAGCATAAAAAAATAAGTCGAAAAAAATCGACGTCATTTCCGTATGGAAATCTTTATTCTGATGACTAGGGTTAGCCGTAGAACATACCCACATAACTTAAACACTTAAGCCAATAACACTGAAATACTGAAAAATATAAGAGCTAGTTATCAAACTATGCGAACAAACGAAATAGTAAAATGATAAATGATGCAATCAATCGGCTAATAGGCTTCTGTTGGCGGCGGCGTGTGGCTTATTTATGCCTTTTCTCTACCATTTCAGCTTACGGCGTACCCCATGTGGTTTCAATATCGCATGGCATGGTATGTAAAGTTCTGCACATGGATATTCCTTGACGACGTCTGAAGTGGCAGAGGGGAAATATGCATAAAAAGCACTGTTGAGTTGGTTATGGTCGATCATAGGCGTGCGATGTAATTACCAAATAGCATTAAAATGTTTACATGAATGTATATACATGAATGGTAAAAGTAGAAGGTATGCATATTTTCAACACAAAGCTGATAATGAATGCAAGTTTCCACCCCACTCATGAAGTATTGTTTTCAGCGCGTTACCATTTTTTAGTGGGTGGTTCGCTAGTAACCATATTTCCCACAAGAAACAAAAATAAATATGTACAAAACAGCTAAGTAAGTAGCCGTGAAAAATAAACTTTAAAACGGAAAAATAAAATAAAAATACTTGCAATTGAAATATAATCATATTTATTGTGTAAGTATGTACCTACCTAACCTACCAAATCGTTAACACTCAACAAAGACAAAGATTATTAACAGACAAGCTTTGACAAAGATCAGATCTTGTTTGTTAATAGGTACCTACATAACTAAACCGAGACTAAATATAACACATTTTTAAAAATCATTACTAATGCAATACATACATACCTACCAGCTTCTCGTCATCGCCGTGAAAAATAAACTTTAAAACGGAAAAATAAAATAAATATACTTGCAATACATATATACCTACATATATGTAGGTAGGTATATAAATAATATATAGGTAGGTACTGTAAGAGATGCAAACCTGATCCGATTCGATCCGAGATTCCGATCCCGATCCGAGAAATACGATTCCAATAAGTTGAAAAGAGATATACTGCGCCACAGCTGCCTTCACGTGGAAGAAATAAGCGGCGTAGCCGCTTTTAACTATAAAAATAAATGTTTACGGAATTGCCATAATTAAAGTAGACAAAAATAAATGTAAAAATGGCTAATATCTTGGCCTGTAATATATTATTGTATGCACAATTAATAATATAGTACTGTGGAATTTGATATTTTAATTGAATACTGAGAAGAAAAATTAATTACATGTTACAACTGCGCGGAAATGATATTGGTACTATAAATTAATAACTATTTATTAAATATGCAATAGTTGATATTAATATTGTGAACAAATATTGACGTTATATTCACATACTTATTTTATTAGTCATTTATATACTTAAAGGTAAATTAACATTTAAAAAAATATATAACTTACCACTTGCCCTAATGTTGCTAATTATCCCAAATACGTCGTGACTTTGCCAACATTTTTTAAACGTGAGATCATTATCCACCCAGGTTTCATCAATGTAAATTATATCGCGTCCTTCTTCTCGATATTTTCGTATATTTCTAATATACTCATAGCGCCAATGAAGAACTGTGGGTTTTTCCATCAAAATTTTAATTTTGTTTTGGCACTTTCTAAAATAAAATCCATTGGCCTTTAATAGCCTTCTCAATGTTTCGCGAGAATATGGGAAATCCATAATTTCGCGCAACTTATTTAATAGTTTCGTTGTGGTAGGGACAATTTTTTGTTCCAAATAAAAGTTTTGGATTGTGCGTCTTATGATTGCAAAATCTGCATCATCATACTTGTCTCTAATAGACAGTCGAGGTCTCTTTTTACCCGGCGATGAAAGCATCTTATCTGGATTATCCTTTCTTCGTTCCTCATCTTCTTTGTGAATTTTTCTTACACTGTCCGGCGAAACTCCAGTATATAAGGAAACCCGATCAATTTTTCTTTTTAAAGGCAATTTAAATGCATTGTTTCTTGCTTCCTCGTCGCATACCCTATATACATTTGCAATTATCTCCCTAGATTGACTATGGATTGTCTTTCCTTTTAAATATGGATTTATCTCGAAATCCATCACGAAAATAAATTCAAAGTAGGTAATTAAAACAAAAAAAGTATGTACGTCTAACACATGGGTTTAAAATAGTATTCACAACACAATACAAATTATAATGATCCATGTAAAATGCAAAACGGTACGACACTGCAGTAACAGGTGCACTTGTTTCCTATTGTCTTGGATTCCGCCAGCAGCCAACCACCAATCAGAGGTGTGATAGCCACGTGTTGTACTTGGTAGGGCGTGCTGATATGGCATTATTGCCAGCGGAGGAAAATTTAGGGTGATTTCCGTATTATTATTATATTAATTTATAATTTACTGAGAAAATAACATCGAACCAATAAAGCAAAATGATTTGTATATATACACTCCCCGGCACAAAATTCCGTCACCCTAAAATTTTGCCCAATTTTGATGTTTTATAACTTTTTTATTTTTCATCTGATTTTCATAAATTTTTTACCAGTCTGTAGATCAGTTCATTGTGTGTCTTTTTAATTATTGTAATAAGTCATATTTTTCGTTCAGGCAATATTATACAGGGGTAAATCAAAGTGTTGTTTTTTGTCGTAAACTCAAAACACCCTGTGGAAAAATTGAGGCATATAATTTTGTTTACAAACTGTTTGCTGCCATCTTAGACGTATTGTAAACATTTTGTTTTTTGATTCATCCCATTATCTCATTTCTTCTGCGTGCAGCAAAATTTTAAATGAAACGCTGTTAATTTTATCATTTTTAATTAAAAAACATCGACGTTGGCTAAATACGCGGTTATTGTGACAGAATATTTGACAGTACAGTTAATTTAGTGTGTTGTCATCATGGTAACTACAGCAGACGTAGGTAGAATTGTTGCCTTAATAGAGGATGGCCGCAATAAGAGTTATGTCTCCCGTACTCTGGGAATTGCGCGGTCTACAGTTTGTGATGTTTGGAATAGGTATCTACAGACGGGAAACTTTATTAGGCGGCAAGGCTCTGGCAGAAGGAGAATGACCACTCAAGCTGATGATCACTTTGTCATTATGAGTTCTTTAAGAGATCGAAGAGCTACTGCTGTGTATCTAAAAAATGACTTGCAAATGGTACGTCGAGTAAGTGTAAGTGAAAGAACGATACGTAGAAGATTGTTAGAAGCAGGATTGCATTCACGAAGGCAAGCAGTATGTCCAAAATTGCTTCCTCGGCATCGACAACACCGACTGAGATTTGCAAGAGCGCATGCTGACTGGACTGTAGAACAGTGGGGAAACGTACTATTCACAGATGAAACCAGGGTTTGTTTAAGGTCGCCGGATGGTCGTGAACGGGTATACAGACGTAGAAATGAAAGATATGCAGACTGCATCATATCTGAGCGACTGCAATATTACGGTGGTTCAGTCATGGTTTGGGCGGGTATTTCTACCGATGCACGTACTGACCTTGTATTTGTTGAAAATGGAGCACTAACCGCCCACCGTTACATTGAGGAAATCCTCCAAGAAATTGTTGTTCCATTTGCTCCTTTCATTGGGAACCAATTTACATTAATGCATGATAATGCTAAACTTCACGTTGCACGGGTAGTGAGCGAATATCTGGATGAGGTTGGACTTCCAAGACTGGACTGGCCCGCATGTAGCCCGGATCTCAACCCAATCGAACATCTTTGGGATGTTCTTAAAAGAGCACTCCGTCGCCGTCCTGTGCAACCACTAACCTTGCAAGACTTACGGCTGGCGCTGACAGAAGAATATCAGGCTATTCCTCAAGACAGAATAAGTAATCTTATTAATTCGATGCCACGAAGAATGCAAGCTGTCATTGCTGCGAGAGGAGGACATACACGTTATTAAAATTTGTCTTTGTTAATTAATTTTGTGATATACCTAGTGGATGTTTTTGTTAATAAAAATAAGCTTGAAATCAGCGTTTCATTTAAAATTTTGCTGCTCGCAGAAGAAATAAGATAATGGGATGAATCAAAAAACAAAATGTTTACAATACGTCTAAGATGGCAGCAAACAGTTTGTAAACAAAATTATTTGCCTCAATTTTTCCACAGGGTGTTTTGAGTTTACGACAAAAAACAACACTTTGATTTACCCCTGTATAATATTGCCTGGACGAAAAATATGACTTATTACAATAATTAAAAAGACACACAATGAACTGATCTACAGACTGGTAAAAAATTTATGAAAATCAGATGAAAAATAAAAAAGTTATAAAACATCAAAATTGGGCAAAATTTTAGGGTGACGGAATTTTGTGCCGGGGAGTGTATTATATATGTAGAACATTTAAATACCATTATTAAAGTATTAAAAATATTTTATTTAAAAATTAAAAAAATTAATTTCAAATATCAGGATTACAACGTGGCAACATGGCAATAAAAACCTAATTTTTTGCCCGCATTCTTTTCATCAAGGCAGACTCGTAAGGCGAACTGTAGGTAACTCGCGCTTTATTTTAAATATTTGAAATATGTACTATTATTCAAAATATTCGCTATATAACGGAACGGAATTTATTTACGTTACAACCATGAGGAGACGAGATAATTTTTTCATTGTATATTGCACTGTATATTATTGTTTACTAAATTATTCACAAAACCAACTGAATTCTAGAATATACTTTCATCTGCTCTGCTCCAATAACTAACACAAACTTGAATCTGCTCTGCTGGAGTTATAACTATGATAAACTACTCTGTGATTTTCCAATTCACCAGATTCGTCTAACTGCCCTGGTCCTTTTTTCCCACTCCTTTCTATTCTGTTCTATTAGGTTCTAAGGCAAAACTAAACATGATATTCATGTTTCGTATCTCGTCTAGGTACCCCAGATTAAGAACAAAAGGATTTTTGTAGGTGATCTGGAAGCCGAGATACTGAACATTTTTCAAGTGCGAGTCATTTTGAATGCGCGAAATTAGTTTTCACTGCGAGCTCGCAGCACTTCCCCCGCTCCGCTGCCGAATCGAATCAGCTATTCTAAAGGATGATAACTCAACTCTCTTCGTGAGTTATCATAACACGCTATTTTTTTATGAATACTGTTAATTGTTCAAAAGTAGTTCATTAATGAATATATAATCTAATAACAGTAGATAAAATATGTTACCTACCTAAATTAACTTCTTTTACAATATTATATTTTAATATGCTATAGCAATGATGATGAGGATGATGCACTTTGCCTTGTTGTTTGCCTCAGGAAATTATTAGGAGTTCAGCGACAAGATAATGGTGTTTTAAATACACCATAAATTAAATAAAATCATAAAATACGCTTGTGTTAATGAGACTCAAAATTATCAAATTTCTTTAACTGTAAATCAACAACTTGTGTAACAGTTAGATATGTAGGTACTTATAAATTATCTATTTCGTTATTTCACCAGGTAATACAATTAAAATTTAATTATTTATAAATCAAAGCACCACAATCATATCTATAAAGATACGCTAATATTATAACGGAGACACTATTTTCATAAAACCATCTAATAACAATGGCCGACTGTGGCATTATTATTCTAGCAGTGCTTTCCGTAGCTTTCAGTGTATCAGAAGCAAAAGTCTACGGAAGATGCGAATTCGCTGAACAACTATTACAACACGATATACCCATGTTGCAAATTGGAACATATAGCTGCATTGCAAGGTACGAGTCGGAATACGATACTTCTAAAATTAATCAAGAGACAGGGAACCATGGCATTCTACAGATAAGTGAATTATATTGGTGTTCGACAACTGATAATCCAGGAAAAGCATGTAATGTTACTTGCGCCAAACTAAGAGATGATGATCTTGATGAAACCATTGCATGTGGTGAGATTATATACAATGAGTACCAGGAATCATCAGGAAATGGTTTCACTGCCTGGGTCACCTACCAACAGTACTGCGCAGGGGATAACTCGGAGTATATTGAGGGTTGTTTTTAATATGGAAGCAGATACTCTATTATATATCTTTGCTGTGACGCAAGGGCGTGCGGTCCACAGAAGCAAGGGAAGCGTTGGGTGGCAAGATAATGTTGGACATTTAAAAAATATTTTTTGTACCTAAACCGCTAATTTAATAAAAATTCTATAAGAGACCTAAAAACTTTCAAATGGTATCACCTATCAATTAAAAAATAGTTGTCATTATTGCACCAAAAGAAAAAAAGTTATGAACGGATATTATAGCAGTACATCAATTTTCTAGGAGTTATAACTTTTTATATAACGTTATAACGCAAAATTTTAAAATTCCGACATAACTCGTGATTTTAAAATTGTGATATCCGAAAAATTCGGATAACTCGGAATTTTGATATAAAATAAATTGATATAAAAAACATCCTAATGACTTTTGTGCATTTTATTTTGGTACTGGCAGTGCCAATGTGCAGTTCTAAAAACAGCAATAAATAATAATTTCAGATTATATACGGTTACACTTGCAATAAAATATAAAATGGAAAGTAAGACATCACAGATTTACAATTAAAATACAAAAACTAGTCGTGGTAAAGTAAGTTTGTTAGGTCAATTATTTCAATTCAAATAAGTTAAGACAATGTGGGTGTTCAGCACCCACAGACCCTTTTCTGTGGGTGCTCAAGCACCCACGTAGTGGGCGCCCCTGTATATACATCGTGTTTCGTAAATTCAGATGTTTAAGCCAAGTTACGAATTATAAGGCGTTCTTCGGCGTCTGTTATTGCCAAGAACTTTGCTGTTAATTTACTTTTAACAACTGTTTATCGAACCATCTAAGCAGTGGAGTATCCAGAGCTTCACTCTGGGAGTGGTAATACCCTTTTTAAATATGATTAGCCTACACTGTAGGCATTTGAAAAACATTACTGTCGTCAGTTTGTGTATCTTGATAACGCATTAAATAAAAATATTTTTTGTAGAAGGTTTAAGGCTATTGTTACAAAAATATTTATTGTCAAAAAATCAGGATTAGTTAATGTACAAAAATATATAATAAAAACATGACAAAAATAGGTAAGTACACAAAGAAAAAGACTTGTAAATAATATTTTCCGCCATTAAATTTGTATAGTAATTGACAAACTAAGTGGAATTTAAATAAAGCCTGAATAAATAAAATTCTTTCAAACGCTTCCACCCCTAGCCCATTGTCCATGTCTCTTAGTTATTTAGAAAATCGTGCCAAGCTCCTTAAGAATTTAGTAAGTGACTTTTGTGTCACCAATAAAATGGAATAGTCTAATAGGTAACCATGATTTTATTACAGAATATAACACTAGAATAGATTAAATAACAATCATCTGCCCAAAGAATTAAAATATAATAACTATATATTTTATATAAGTATCTTAAAATAATTATATTACATTAAAAACAACCTCTAATATACTCCGATGTATCCCCTGCGCAATGCTGTCGATAAACGACCCAGGCAGTAAAACCATTTCCCGATAATCGCTGGTGTTCATTGTAGATGGTTTTGGCACATGCAATATCATCAGCCAGGTCATCATCTCTGAACTTGGCGCAGGTCCTATTACATGCTTTTCCTGGTGTGATGCTGGACGAACACCAATATATTTCACTTATCTGCAGAATCCCATGATCCCCCGTCTGACGGTTAATTTTAGAAGTATCGTATTCAGACTCGTATCTGGCAATGCAGGTATATGTTGGAATTTGCCACTTAGGCACTCCGTGTTTTAACAGTTGGTTAGCGAACTCACATTTTCCGAAAACTTTTGCTTCAGATAAACTGAGAGCTACTAAGAGCACTACGAAAGGAATAATGGCACAGGAAGACATTATTGTTGTATCGATTCACGAGTAGTATGTCTTCTCCAGTGCTAGTGCTCCTTTATATATGGTGGTTTGCGTTACGATTTGAATTTTTATTTCACATCCTGGGAAAACGACTCATAATTAAACCGATATCTATCTGTTAAAGGTAATGTATTGTCAATATAAATAATACTCTTTAGCAAACATTGCACATTTAATTCTCATTATCAAAAGTGTATTTTATTAACCACAACAACACTTCTCTTATCAGTGAATAATGGATAATTCCACATGCAAGTTATGTATTTTTCATACATATTTTATATAAGCAGATACATCTACTACTGTTTGAAGAACTCTGTCTGGGGTAGATATGTTCAGGGGCGTCAAATTCAATTGAGACTTGGGTCTCTACCACAACGGGTATACTCTGTAAAGGTAGGAGGTTTATTATTACATATGCTACCGAAATATGGACCTTAAATAAAACTGCCAACTGCGAAATATTTAAAAAAATGTCTATAAATATTATTATCGCTGATAAAAAGTATGATGTTATTTACAATAACCAAATCATGTTTACTCAAAAATACGACAAATCCCATATAAACACATAGGAAGCCAAACTGACAGCGTATATGCGTATGTATATGCGTATCGCGTATACATTATTACCCCTCCAGAGAATAAGTCAACAGCGGCGATTAAAGTCGACCATAAAAGTTTGCCTAAGCTAGCTCAGCTTAATTTAAAAAAGAAATAAATTAGTAGGTTCGGTGGATACCGAAGCTACTAATTACCTGCGGACGCCACTGACCGTTGCGCAACCAAGTCAGATGGTCCCCAACAATACTGGGTATCGACCTTACTCTCAGAACTTTCGATAGTTTGGTAAAAGAAAAATAAAAAACAGGATACTAATATCTAAGTTTATTCCCAAAGTTGCGTTGAAAATTGCATTAAAGTTGTTCTAAAGTTGCATAAAAGGTAAATTGCAGTCAAAATTGCATATAAGTTACATAAAAAGTTGCATATTGCATATCTCTATAAATAGCAGTTTAGTAAGAAACCCCAAAAATATCCCAAAACATATACCCAAATGTTGTGTTGTATATTGTATACGTATGGTAATGGCTTAATTTACCACACGTATACAATATACAACGGTCAATATAATTAAACATACAGTACAAATTAAGTAGTGAAAGCATTCAGGTATACGTACACTATGGTAAAATTAAATTTTAAATATATATAGCCGAGTGCTCAAAATGATTAGATATGGGACTAACACCAACAATACAAAAGATTATTAAAATAAGGTGTGGCACGTCTAGAGGTATACTTAAACTGTAGCTTATCTGTAAAATGGGAAGTAGGTCTTGGTATTCTCTCCTGTATCCAAAGCTACGTGTAGTAACCGATAGATTCACACCAGCGGAGGCAGATCCAACGTTCTAAGTAAAACGGAAGGTATCTATGTTCTGGCAGATAAGTCCAGAGTGCAATGTATACGATCCAATGAAGATTCCAAGTGAAACGAAGTAACTGACTAACCAAAGGGTCTAGGTAAAATAATCTGCAGCTTCCAAGTGAGTGAATGGCGAGGCGTCTAAGTTTAAGTGGAAGTATAAGTATAAATGGCGTGACTTCATGTCACAAAGCGAAATGAAGACTTGGAGTGAACTTACGCTTGACGTAAGAAACCCTGCAAGACAGACTAATAAGTTTGCGTCTTTACAGGTACAAAAAATATAAGATTAAGTGAATATAGCTACTTATAAACCTTACTTAATTGATGCTAATGCGAGATACTTCTCAATCGACACTAGCGACGAATACAACACAAGTTGTAGGGATCACATAAAAAGGCGAAAATAGAAAATGCCCACGTGGTAGAAAAAAAATGATTACCTTAATTTTAACGTTGTTTTATCCGACGGAGTCGATTATGTGTTGGTTATCAAACCACAACAACACATGACGTTGATTTCCTTTAAAATCCCAAGTATCTGGAAGTAACTACGTACTTTTTTAATAAGGTAACACTTATAAAATTGAAATATAACGCAGCGTCACTTGGTATGAACAAGCCGTAAAGAAAAAATCGCCTCGCCCGATACGGTGGAGACGTCATAAGTCACTTGCCATGTATCAAAGATCAAGAACACAAGCAACACAACAAACATGCGCCAAGAAACCGTTATTAATGTTCTATACTAAAGATCAAAATTGTATAAAACAAATCGAATGCCGCAGAGAAAGAAATCTGTTATATTTATGCCCTAGTGTCAATCACGAATACTATGGGGTGCTTCTAGTCACTTTTTACAATATATCTCAGATCTGTTGGGGTTTTGCCAGCGTCAGAGAAAGAGAGTCGTTGAGAAATCCACACACTGTTCTCCACTGGTAAACATCTAAGGCAAACCTTTCCTGGGGTTCCTGGGGTGGTTATTTTCCGTAAATAAGTTTTAATGGAGGGATTAGAATTAAGTTCAAAGCTGTTCTTCCTTGAATTTACTGTGAAGGATTTGCTCCTCATTGAGTTTATTCCATAATTATTTCTACTACTTGTTCTACTCTTCATATTTTGTAAATACACGTATGTAAATACAATATAAGAAGGTACAAGGTAGAAGGTATAGCATATAAGAACAATAATGTATCTACTAATTCATTTACATTTGGGGAACACGGAGCATGAATATTCAACTCAAATTTGAAATTTAACCACTTACTACAATTGCTAAATAAATGTCACAGCTAATTATATAATTTTAAAGGGCTGGCTTTTGAGATACGCATAAAACAGTAATTGCAGTGTTTCTATACGTGAAACAAAGTTATATTACTTACTAATTAATTATAGTACTACAGCGTTTTTTCATGTTGAATAATGTATTAAAGTTAATTTTATTGAGTGAATGGAGTGTTTGCCAAAAATATAAAGTCCTGTTTTATTAAAATTATTTAATTCGCTACTAAGAAATAATATACTTTGTCCCCGATCGTGTATATAATAATAATAATGTTTATTTTTATAAAAATTTACAATAATATAGTTTAATCACAATTACAGAAAAATAAACATGAGGGACCCACAAAAGAAATCTTGTGCGTGGGATAAACTCATAGAATCATAATAATTACAAAAACAAGCAATATATATATGTATACATATATACACATATACATATACACACATATATATATATACACAAACATACATACACACACATACACACACATCATATCATATACAACAACCATTTCACTCACCTATACAATATTCAAAAACCTAATCTACTTAGAACCTCGACTCTGCCAATATCGAGAATATATTTTTTTGCATTTTTTTTAAAATTCACCATGACAAAAGTGTCTTTCATCTGTTGAGGCAGTGTATTATATAGCCTAGGCGCTAAATATTCATAGCACCTTTGACCAATAGTTTTAAAGGGTGTTTTCGTTTTAAAAATGTCATTTGTTTTATTTCTTGTTTGATAAGTATAATCTAGAGGTTCAAGTTTATTTGTATTTATAAATTGATTAATTATAACGTCAAGGAAATATAACTGTCTGATGTCCAAAATGCCACTGTCAGTGTAAAGTAAATCAGTTGGGTAAGTACGCTCTTTATTGTATATTATTTTTATAAATGATTTTTGTAAGGTTTCTAGTTTTTTTAGGTGAGTTGTAGCTACTCCGCCCCAACCAAGAATCCCATAAGACAGCCTTGATTCTACTAATGCATAATATAACATTTTTAAATGTGATACATCCAGTACATTTTTTAAATATTTGAATTTAAACAGAACCGTTCTGAGGGTAATTGTAATGCTAATTATGTGACTATCCCACCTAAGATGGCAA
Source organism: Tetropium fuscum (assembly GCA_964058915.1). NCBI lineage: Eukaryota > Metazoa > Arthropoda > Insecta > Coleoptera > Cerambycidae > Tetropium > Tetropium fuscum. The sequence goes on along the minus strand of CAXKVY010001379.1, from coordinate 15,412 downwards.
TCAATATTTACTCCTAAGTATTTAACACATTCTGTTGATTCAATTTCTATTATTTGTCCATGGTTATTAATTGTTATTTTGTCAAAGTCTGGGGAATTACGTTTGTCACAGCTCAACGGTAAGAACATGGTTTTCTTGAAATTTATTGTTAAAAGTTTATAGTTAAACCAGTCTACAACCTGATTAAAATCATTCTCTACTTTTTGTTTTAGGTGTTCCCAGGACTCATCCTTGTAAAATAATACTGTGTCATCAGCAAAACTGATAACTGAGCCACAGCTGTTCAAAGTAAGCAAACTATTAATATATATTACGAATAAGACTGGACCTAAAACTGTACCCTGTGGAACTCCACAGACTACAGTTCTCTCTCTACTAGTTTTAGAATTTATCATAACGTGTTGCTTACGATCACTCAGGTAGCTTTTCATTAGATTGAAAGCATTTCCTCTAAAACCGATATCCTGCAAGGCCTCCAACAGTTGTGAGTGATCTACAGTGTCGAAGGCCTTTGCAAGATCTAGGAAGAGACACAGTGCAACTTTTCCTTCATCTAAGGCCTTATACATTTGGGAAGTTAAAAGAGATATTGCATCTTGTGTGGATTTGATATATATATATATATATATATATATATATATATATATATATATATATATATATATATATATATATATATATATATATATATATATATATATATATATATATATATATATATATATGTATATATATATATGTATATATACCATATATATATATATATATATATATATATATATATATATATATATATATATATATATATATATATATATATATATATATATATATATATATATATATATATATATATATAGTATATATATATATATATATATATATATATATATATATATATATGTATATATACCATGACACCTATGGTATGCAACTCGCAAGTAATAGTCATTATTCACTCGGACGTCTTACTCGCCTACGGCTCATAACTCAGAAATCACCCTGCGTGAATAATGGCTAAAATTCATTATTCGTTTAATAATATACTATTTTCTAACTTACTTTAGATAGAAAAGTGTCCAAAGTGGCGTGCCTGTCTACAAAACTTATTATGCTAGATCTATCAGTACAAATAATAAGTCAGCTAGTCCCTCCCTTACGAACAGTTTCACATCATATCCCAACTAACAATTTGGGGACAACTTGGGTTTGCATAAAAGTCAGAGCCGTAACTAGGGCGTGGTGAAGGTGGCATTTCCCACAGGCGCAATGCTTAAAGGACGCCGAAAGTAAGAAGAGTAAATTACAAATTCGATAATAAAAAAGCAAAATTTGTTGTTACCGAAAACCACCTCTTTGATATTAAAACAAATTTAAAAATTGAGTTCATACGTTTCTACGTTCATGCAAAATCCAAAAAATGTTTTATTTAGATGGCATTAGTAAATGTCAAATTGTATGTTTATGTTTATCATGATCACAAAACACTCTAGTAGAATGACAGATGAGTGCAATAAAAATGTTTTGCACTAGTGCAATAAGGAACCAGTTTTTGCACTAAATATAGTTAAATATAGCAATTAAGTTTTGTTTTTGCATGAACGTAGAACAAAAAATCGGGTTGGGCAAGTTTTGCAGGCGGCCTAGTTATATTTGATAATCTTCGTAAAATATTGTTCTTTTGCATATAATAAATAGTGAGTTTTATCTAAAAGGCCATATCGTCGTTATTCCTACAATATTTTTGAGAAGTAGCAAAGATAATATACAATAGAGATTATAGCTTTAGCCATTGTTCAGATTAATCAGTACCTCTGGTGACCATTGGTAGTGAATTTTCCCAAGACGCTGACGCATTATTATAACTTGTTATCCTTTTTGGAAATACAGTTTTGTGTGTTTTGCAAATAATGTGAAAAAAAATTTCACATGATGTAAAACGAAAATGACGTATTTTATGGCGGGCCCCAACATAAAACCCGATTACATAAAACCATTACTTTTAACATGAAAAATAAAAATTTGTCGCTAAATATGAGCCATTATGCAGATCTGATACCTCAAAAATTTGACATATTTTTTTAGTTCGTCTTTTTGTAATTTTGACAGCGGTTACTTTAACACTGTTTTGTGAATAAATTATCGTAAAAAAATGTGCCTGTATTCATTATTTTAAAAACACCTGATTATTTCCATCAGTGCAAAATTATTAACATTTTTGACATCAGCGGTTTAATATAATAACACGAGATTGCCATTTGTTTTGTTAGCTATCAAATTTGACAGGTTTATAAAATTTTATTAATAATATAATAATCAAAAGTGTGTAATAATTATAAATACGCATCAATAAGTTTAATTAAAGTAAGATAAACACTGACCTTTGTTATTATCTGTCGAAATAAAAGGGATTTATTTGACTTGCTGTGTTGGTAAACAATTAACTGCTGATGGCTTTTATGTTGCAGAAAAACAACAGAGATTAAAAACCAATTTGTGGCCCTTAGCTACAAAACAATGATCCCATTAACTGCCTCAGCACCAGAACAAGCTCCACATAGGGTAAATGATATAGTTAGTGTCCACTTAAGAAGCTAGTTCAACTAATTTCGTGATTACCAGCTAAATATAGGTAGTCAGGTTTCAATAGAATCGCTTGTCTATATTTGTTCCTAATTAAGGAAAAGTCATTAATTGAAAATGTTCACACATTTTCTTAATTTCCATGTCTTATTAATGTATTAAATTATTCATTATATATAAATTAACACAACCTAAAAGTCTGAAGCCCAAAACAAAGGCATTGACGTATCCCCTCTGGAGCTAGGGTTGTGTGTAGAAACTTGTTTGCTGGTGGACTCAAGATACAAGCGTCCGTTTCGTCGAAGGAAACTAGATGGAGGGTATGGAACCATTCATTATTCATGGGATTTTTAGGCCTCGATTTTCACCTAATACGATAGTTCAGACCTGGAAACATTTCAGAGAGGTTCGGTTTTAGATTTATTGGATATGATAAATAAAACAAAAATTTTGCAATCTTGAACTCGAATTGAAAATGTCTTTTATTTACGTATTTGTAAAAAAAGTTTTGCAAAATGTCTCAAAGGTGGTCCATCCTAGGAAAAAATGCGTTATATAAAAAATAAAGACAACTAAATATTAAGCAATTTATTCTTTCTCATATAGATATCATATTATGGTAGCAACTCGCTAGTCTCGCCGTTCAATTGTTCAGTATGGTAGCAGCATCGAGCGCCGTACGTAGTTTTATTATGGATCCGAATGAATTGTATTTTATTTATCTTTCTTTCTTCCACCAACTTAGATATATTGTTCCGTCAAGCATTGAAGGCTCTGATCTCAGTTGTGCGATTAAAAGGCTAGGAGGTTAGCACTTATGGCTTTTATTTGATCTGCTGGATTATATTATAGGTGGAAGTGAATTAAAACACCTTTGGAACATAATTTATGGGCGGAATTCGATCGAAATAGTTACTAAACCTCGGTTAACTTTAGTCACTATTATTTTTTTGAAACTGGAATTTTCGCAGGATAATCACACAATGATGGACAATTTTCTTAACAACGCAGATAGGACGTTCATTCTCCAGGCATATAAGTATAGTTCCTTAAAGATTGTTAAAGATAAATTTCAAGCTGAACTTGATAAACGCTACCTCAAAATTGTGGGTGCAGTATTTCCAAATGGTCACGTTGGTGAAGTATTTTATTGTGGCAGAGAGGATGCGAAACTGGGAATAATATCTTCAAACCGTGCAAAAAATACGGCAGTATTTTTCACATTACTTATACCCACGCCAGAGGATATTTTTTTAAAGCAAAAACCTGTTATTTGTGTGCTAACGCTGACTTCTGTGCCAATATATAACAGCCATAAAGCCATAATTCATATGGAAATTGAATTTAATTTTTAATTTCGTATGGAACTTGCCTTCAACATTTTTATCTCTTGAGTCTTTTTGAGTTTTCTCCGCAAAATGCATAGTTATACACAATAATTTTCTATAGTTTCAATAATAAGTGCATATATTTTTTTAATGTGACAATAGTAGTATTAAAAATACATAATGCACATGCTCCTTAATTATTAAGATAACAGCCTTATTTTAACGGACATTTTCATGTATGTTCGAAGAAATGACCATAAATTAAATTGTTGTAGAAAATCATGTCATTTCGTTTGTCATTTCGTTTCTACCTTCCAATCTATTAAATGGGATAGTTGATATACACAAAAGGCTCGATCAGACGTTTCAAGAGCACGTACCTATTGATTGAAAAACAGTCAGCTTATCATTTTATTTATATTCTCTTGCACAGGAAACCGTTTGGAAGATTCACTAGTTTCTTATACTTTAAATTGAGATTAGTCTGTTCAGCAGTCATAACATTGCGGTAATAATATTATAGTATTGAATAATATGCAGTAAATATAGATGTTTGTAACTGATTAATTCAGATCTTTAGGTTTCATAGTTTTTTATTAACGAAGCATACTCGTATTTAGACAGCAGGTTCCTTTTATAAATATATAAAAAATGTGATTACACTCCTTCAGTCTTATCTCACGCAAAGGAACTTGTATGTGCAAGTTGAAAATGTCAAATCTGATACATTTTGTGTTACCCCTTGTAGTTCCACAAGGCTCAAATCTTGATCCTCTGTTATTTATAATATTTATTCCGGATATATGTCACGGCATTTTAATGCAAACGTTACTATTTGCTGATGATTAGAAAATCTACAGGGAAGTAAACATTTTTCGAATTTTCAGTTATTGCAGGATGACTTGGACGTTTTACATATATGGTGTATCGAAAATAAGCTTAGGTTGAACATATCCAAGTATAAGGTTTCGATTTACAATTGGAAAGTAAATTCTATCAATTGCCGTTATTTTAATAATAACGATTTATTATATCGTGTCGCGAAGATTAAAGATTTAAGGAGGTGTGGTGTTATTTTCAACCAAAAATTAATATTTTGCTGTAGAAAATATTAAGCAACAATCCATGAAAATGTTAGGATTTCTTATAGGTAAAGCTTTGTAATCGAATAATTTCATTTCAAAAATTTAGTAAGCATGAATATGCCTGTACAGTATGGGATCCACATACCTCAAGGCCAACTTACTTTATTGAACATTTTTGAACATTTTATTGAACGTTTTTGAAATGCCTTTATTTTAGGGAATATAATGTTTATCCGGACACATAGTTTGATTATCAGCGTTTACTTAATGAATACAACATCGCCGTTGCGTCACGCGTCTTGAGGTAAGCACTCCAATTTCTATACAAAATCATTCATAATTTTATTGATTCTCCCCTTCTTCTAGAGATGATTAAATTATTTTTGAAAACGTAAAGAAAAATATGTGCCGAATTATGTTAGTTATATTAAACGCTATTACTATTCCCACCGCGGGACCCAGTTCCGGTCCAGATTAACGTCATCAAAAGACGTCATATTCTGATATTCCGTACCGACTTCCATTCTTAATAATTTTCGTGTTATGTTCGCAGTGTTATGTTAAATGTTTTAGTGTTATGGTCTACTGTTATGTTAAATATCGTACATCATCGTTGAACAAAAACGTATTATAAAGAGAAACAAAGATGCCTCAAAAATCTTGAAAACAGTGACATTATTTCCATAGATATCTTAAGGAAAGTAGCTGTGCTGTCGTATCCTGAAAAAAGAAAAAAAAGGTCTTAAAAAAGAAACCAATGTTTTAACGGATTTGGTGGCTTTAGGCTGTAACACCACATACTTACAACGTTTATCTCTCATTAAAGAGTTACAATCAGGAAAAATAATATTCCAGTTCGGATTGTCCCTATAAATGAACAAAATTGTGAACAGCTTGATATAACGGAAGATCAAAATACTCAAACTAGTGATGATTTTAACGTGAAAGGTTATAACATGGTCACCGGCAACACTGGCGCTGACACTTACGAAAATATGAATTAACAATTATCGACCAAATTCAAAGCGATAAAAATGAATACCAAACTGAACCTGTTGAAATTAAAATGCCAGAGATTGTTTTAAAAAAAGGTATACTGAAAGGTTCTATCTCATCACAATCGGGTTAAAGAAAAAACGAAGTTATTGCATTTTCCAACTTGGGTATAAAAGGAAAGCAAGAGAAAATATTGTCTTGGGTTTTAAGAGAAACAGAAGAAGCCCCTTATTTCGGATTCGCGGATTTCAATTTAAAATAATCCAGAAAAAGTATCAGACGTCGTTTTGGATGCCATCGTTGGTCTCTCCTTAATTCCGCCATTCTTGATTGAAAAGGTGAAATATTCTACAAAACATATTGTAGAAAATATGATGACGGTAATAAATATCAGTGCGAAATGCATCACCTCAATTAAAGCCTTCAGTATTTTCATATTACAAGTGTATCTACAACCTATAAGTATTAAAAAGATTCCAAATATGCCAGTGGTTATGTTTAAAATTCTCAGGTTAGCATGTTTAGCTGCCCGACAAATCAAAGCCAATGAATAAATTTTAATTTTTCAGACATTGTTGTGTTCAGTACTGTTGAACTAAAATAATATAAGCAAAATCCCGTAAGGTATACAATTATTGAAATTACCGAGGGAGAATTTTAGGAATCTGGAAAAGAAATTCTATCTTGCTATTGAGTCTGTTGATAATAAACTTCCCGGACAAATTATTTGAACACGGAAGCAAAAGTATACGATTACACTTTTTCATCCTGAAATAACAAGTCGCAAAATGTATGGCTCAATAGAGGCGGCAGCAAAGTTAAATCTAATTTTATCCAAGCGGATTTGCAGGATTTTCGTAAGTATGCCTTTTTCAAGACTCTTTTGAGGTAGCGCAGGTTTCAGGCGTCAATACAATTATGTATATTGTCAGGCAAATGCAACAGAATCTGAATAATTTTAAATCAAGGAACTCCGGTACTTGAATCATGTTAAATAGGGACTTAGGTTGTATTTATTCAATATTTTAATATTATAACAATAATATAATAATATTACAAGTATTATTAATTTCGTGTATTGATGATTTCCGATGATGATTTCCTATCAATAAACGATTTTAGTGAAACAACATATAAAATTAAATATTGAAATCAAGACATATATTACAAGATCCTGAATAAATAGATATGGACAAAGGAGATTCCGGCAGAAGTTGCACACACTGCAAATGTTATTGCCAGAAATAAATAACTGCAAAGGTTATTGCCACTCGATAATAAATTGTGTGTACATTTTTTTATACAATCTCTGGCCTGTATGAAAACTAAGACCAGAAATTGTATGAAAAAATTTACACCCAGTTTATTGTAGAGTCGAGAATCGCATTAAAATTAAATCACTGTCCACGTTATTTCACAGCAGTTTTATAGGTTATATTTACTAAATTATTTCAGCCTACGTAAACAGTTGAGGTTTTGTAATACTGCAGTTTCATTACCTACCCTAGTCACCAAAAATATCAAATTTATCAACTCAGCGCACTTCAGTCCGTCATCAACTGCTACATTCATTTCATACCACTTTCCTACTCCAGCGCATACTTTGCTGTTCCTTCTTTAAATTTGCCCTGTGTTCAGAAAACAGAAGGAAGAACACTCCTTCATTTAAAGACGCTCGAAAGAAGAAACATTTTAAGAGAAACTAATAACGTACCAAAACCAAGTGTTACCGCAATTTGTTGTTCTGTTTATTATGATCTATGTTCTCTGATAGGTCTTCTAATGTACTGTGACTATTTAGTTTTATGTTTAATGTTCTTTGACACTTCTAATAGAATGGATCTTTGATTACTTTTGTAAAAAAAAAATGGTTGCTCGAACCTTATAAAGATTTTACTTAACCTTTCTGATTATTACAACGATAACACCAAGTGAGGACAATTTATATATTTATAGATATTTTTATGTGCGCAAGTGCTGGAGTGTAATGTTACTTTACGAGACCTGTTGTGAAAGTATATATTAAGATACTTAATTATTAAGTGGTTAAGAGTGAAGTCTATTATATTTTAAATTTATATAATACCCTGTAATAAACAAATAGTTTCTTGGGAAAATAAAAAAAATATACTATTATTACCTACCTATTTTATTTTACTATAGGTACCTAATTTTTTTTGGTTTAATATAATTCCATAATTTTTGTATTTATTTTAAAGAGAGACCTAAAAAATGTAGATATATTTTTTATATCGCTATAATTATTGTGAACGCTGGCAATAAATAATCTATATCTATGTTGAATATTTTTATTTACGAAAAGAATATGTTTTAACCTAACCGTCTACCAAGTCACCTAAGTAACTCTTGAAAATCAAAATCGTATGATATGCTACAGTTTATATCTAGTGGTGTCTGACCCCAGTTCTTGGGATTAATATTTCTAATGAAAAATTGTTTCTTACATGGGATTCGAACCTAATCCACTGAGTAGAATTCAGTCGCAAGCTAGATAAGAAAAGCTTTCTAAGGCAACCTGTTTCCATAAGAGAACAAGGTAGGTATTCATTCTGTGCTTTTATTTTTTGTTCCGACTAATAACTTTTGACATCAGTGCCTCATAGTCTTTCCAGTTCAAGAACGTTACCTTCTAGTGACTCATATCCGCTGTCTTCGCTTTTCTTAGTTAATACAAATCCGCAGTCGTTGCTTGGCCATTGAAATGCTCTCTGATGCACTATCACGTTTACATGAATTTTAGTACAGTACTTCAAAAGTGCAGCATAAATGTGTTTGCACTTTCCGGACAATCCAGCGGTACATGAACATTTAAATTATGTCCCTATTTCTACTTTGTCTTCCTCAAAGATCCGATTGCCAGTAATCTCATAGGAGCTTCTCAGAAATGCAGTGGTGTGAAAACAAAAAGCAAATATAGTTAAACCCGTTTGGTCAACAATATTTAAACGCGTTTGTTCAACAGTTGTGGTATTACAAATGTATATAATTAAATGCTCACACATGCTGTGTGAATAGCTGATAAAATATCCAAAAAAAATAATAAATTAAAATTCTTTTCAATCGATTATAAATATTTAAAAATACCTAATCTATACTTTTACTGCACAAGTGCGGTAAAGTACTTCTTCCCGCACGCATTATATTTTTACCCAAGTGCATTTTACCACACTCTCGCAATTTCAAGTCACCTTATGTCTAGGTTATTATCAACATTTTTCTAAGGTCATATTCGGCAAATCGTTATATTATAACGTTAATATTTTACTGTTGCGATATGTTCCATTCATTATGAATCACCCTGTATAAAATTACAGGTGCATGTAAATTCAACTTACATTTAAAAGTAGTACCTAGGCGAGTAGTAGACTAACTGGCGATAAATAAACTAAGAGTAAATTTATAATTATTAATGTTTCTATGACAATAAAGTTTTATTAACCATGTTGGCTGTAAATTGCAAAATTTATGGCGTTGGTGTAAGAGTCAACGAAACGATACGTGATGGGGTTATTGATATTTGAAGAAAGTAACTGCTCTATATGTTCCTTAAAGAGTTAGTTTACGATCGCATTACCAAGAATAATTTTATTTTATACGTTTCCATCAGCAGTCGACGGAATAAGGACTGAAATTTCATTTAAATATAAACAATGTACACAATTAATATACAATGTACCTATATAATTAAGTATATAAATTAATATATTTATAATTATCTTAAATTTAATGACGAATTCAAACGAAATATTTCAAAATACACAGCTTGTTCGGAAGTCCTCGCTATGGCTAAGTCTCTTATTATATGAGCAACAAATCTGGTTAAATTAGCGAATTGGTGTGGTTTATTAGGATTATCATGGTGGCCCCAAAAAAAATACTTGAAGCACAGGGTTGCATGACATCGACAAAAAATGTTTTTATTAATGGATACCAGTTATTTACATTTCGATGCAATTTTTGATTACTTATCGCAGACGGCCGTGTACCGTATTTAACGGTCTTACCGCATTCTTGCTGGAATTAATGAATTACTGGGGATTGGGAAGATGAGGTAGGAGATAATTAATACTAAAACCCAAATTTTGGTATGATGAAAAGACAAATATCAGCAAAACATCAAAATTCTATCATACTAAAAAACAATCTGATCTGTGTCATCATACACCAACAGGTAGGTATCTATACTAAATGAAATTATAAAATTGTATGCTAAATACCATTTGACAGAGAATAGAATTATAAACAAAATCTGTAATTGAAGACATCATTAAAATTAATATTAATAGAGCTATTTACATTTCGATGCAATTTTTGATTACTTATCGCAGACGGCCGTGTACCGTATTCAACGGTCTTACCGCATTCTTGCTGGAATTAATGAGTTACTGGGGATTGGGAAGATGAGGTAGGAGATAATTAATAATAAAACCCAAATTTTGGTACGATGAAAAGACAAATATCAGCAAAACATCAAAATTCTATCATACTAAAAAACAATCTGATCTGTGTCATCATACACCAACAGGTAGGTATCTATATTAAATGAAATTATAAAATTTTATGGTAAATACTATGCTTGTAAATCTGAACTTACTACTATGAATCTTACTACTATGTAAATCTGAAATTATGGATAAATACATGTTTATATGGTTATATGGTTTATATTTTGTAAATATAGACGAAGAATGTATATTGGGCACACAAGATGACAAAGTTTATAAGAGATAAAATAAAATGTAAATTAGTATTCATTTGATATAAAATTGTATAAAATATTAGAGAAAATTGTTGTAAAAAAATCGAGATAGTATGGTTGTTAGGGAAAAGATAATTTTGAAGGATGGGAAGAATTAATTAATTAGAAAGACATTAGAAGGAAAATAATTAAGAAATTTGAGAGAAACTGATAGATATAGAAAGAAGAGACTGAGAAATCGTCACACATTAGTAGGAGGGCGTTAGTTTAGCTGAGGAGTGAAGCCGAAGAGGAAAAATATAAACGAAATTGATAGCTGGTTAGAGACTGGAGGAGAGACAACATAGCAGTAAGTAGCAGTTGCAGTAGCAGGGATTTGGAATAATTGTGCACGAAGATAGAAGAAATTTTAAAGTGAAATAACGAAGAAGCTATAGTCCGAGATAAGACTGTCGAGACATTGGTATTTAATAAGTGAGTTTGGTTTTTGTTAATTACAATTTATGTTAGAATCTTGTAAACAAGTAACCGCTATATAAAATTCAATTTTTTTATTGTTTGATATATATTTTCCATTTATTATTTCGTGAAATTAAATATATTAAAATTAATTATATCATAACTGTGCAACTCTGAACCCACCTGAGATAAGAGTTGAAATTCAAAATAATATAAAAAATTCTAAATATAAATAAAGTTACAATATATATTACAATATATATATATATATATATATATATATATATATATATATATATATATATATATATATATATATATATATATATATATATATATATACATATATATATATATATATATATATATATATATATATATATATATATATATATATATATATATATATATATATATATATATATATATATATATATATATAGACAACACGGGACGTCAGTCCTCTTTTTAGATTATTTAGTAATGCTATCAATTATTGACAATAATTTATATTTCTCCTGTAGAATGTATAACAACAAAGCATATTCTGGTATGCAATTCTGCTTCCAATAAAATGTGTACGTGTGATATAATATGCCACGTGTGAACGCTCGCTGGGTCTAGAAAAATATGGTCTCCATCATTCCATTCTATAACCGGACCCCCTTTGAAGTCTTTGAGCTGTTTCATATTTCCTTGAGCATACTTATCTTAGATAACATACCTGTGTTATATGCATGTCTATAAAAATATGATATTTCAACAGCGTGCAAAAATATTGACATTACTCACCCTCTGAATATTGTTTGCCTGTGGTACTTGTTTTGACGGCCGTCGTGATTTTCTCGTTCATATTTGTTTGTATATTTGGAAAGCATTTTTGCATTTAGATTGGTGTTTATATAGTGATTCAAACGTGATTGATGTTGTTTTCATAAAAACTAATAACTTGTAATGGATGTGCTGTTTAATCGCACTCAAAGCAAATGGTTACAACACACAGTGGCACACAGAATGTAAAGTACTTATTTCCTATTAATATGGCTGCAGCAATGAAGCTGGTGTAATCAAAACTTAAAGAAGTAGTTTATTTTCTTGACCAGTTTAGTAAAGTTCAACAGTATTTTATATACAGACTTATTATCACATTGTATCATCGGCGTAGGCTAAATTCTTCTAACGCTGTATAGGGTCGTTTGTTTCTTATAGTCACAAAATGCCATATAATTTAATCTAATTAATCTTATAGTTGAGGAATATTACCCTGAATCTCAAGCAATACCTATGGTCCCATTTTTTAAATGAAATATAGTAAAGTTAATCCCTAGTCTCCCTAAAATTGAAAAATCCTGTCCGCTAATTTTCATAGAGGATATTAGAATATAATAACACTAGATGTCAACAGGGTGGCTATTCTTGAGTTCGAGATAACTTGGTAGTTCTCATGAGAAGATATGAGATCACTTCCCCGGAAGTTCACTTACATTTCTCCTGGTTGCTAAATCGCTATTCTTGAACGTAGCTGGATGGGAACGTGATATGAACTTTTCGTCACGATTGTTGCAACGTTGTCGGTAATACTTTCGAGCTCTAGCCAATCAAAATCGAGAATTTATCAGCTGTTTATTATTATTTATGTCCATGGTCCATGGGGTTATAACCTAAAAATCTCTCTAATCTATGCTAAAAATGTGCCACTAATCTTAGTATCATGAAAAATGTGTGTATTATTCTGTGAATCGCTGTACATTATTACCATTTTACTTTTGAGGTTAAAGCGTGGCAAGCTTCACTACTACTTTTTACGTAAATAATATAATATAGACATCATAAAAGTGAGCTAGCAAAGTACTTACAGAAATGAATATATCTTTTATGCGCTTGGGTCATGAAGAGTGCGAAGAATTTGCCAAGTTAAAAACTCATGATCACACAGAGGATAGTGTGATCCTCTTTGCTGAGGGTGAATTCTGCCAACAATATGCAAAACATAAAAACAATATATAACTGCAAGAGAAATGTGGCAGATCGTCGCCGATTCTAAAAGAGAAGAGGATGATGTACCTATGCTATTCAGCGGATCTTCAAAAAGTTATAATGTTTCCTAGAATGGAAGAATTCAAGGTTGTCTTGTTTACTCCTAGAATCGTAGTATTCAATGAAAGCTTTGTTCCAGTGGGAACGAAAACGCCTGTCAAACCTATCACACCTCTTTGCCAGATACCCTTGGCAGGAAAAAAGAAGAAATAATAATCTCCTTTTATTCTTTCTTTTTAATTAACAGGGATGCCAGAATCATAACTCTTTGGTTAGTCAACTGCTCGCATAAGAGCTCCTACAAGTTTTATTGCATATTTTCTAAAAATTGTTTCAAGTCTTTATTGTTGTATACAAATTTAAGGTCCTAAGTATATATTTCTTGTGCAGTAATTGGTCTAATGAATTTTAATTTATAATAGGTATATAATATTCAAGTATATTATAAGTAATATTTTATCTTGTATTATTTTTTCTAAATATTAAATCCTTCTATACTAAATTGTAATTGTTTCATTTCAAGTAAGTACTTACAATTTTCTTAATCAGAATAGCAAATTTTTAATAGATTAATTTTAATAATTTTACATTTCTTAATTGTGTTTTAAACTTAATTTTTTGGATAAGAATATTATAAAACAGAAATACTGCATAACATAGTAAAACGCCATAATGGAAACCATATATTATGCATCCTAAAATATATTAATAAAAGAGATGTTAGATAATTTTGCAATACGTATATATATTTTTAGTATACATCATAACCAACATATCAAAAATTATACAAGAAAATATTTATAAGTAAATGGTCTTGCTAGTTCTTTTGAAACTCGGAAGTATTTGACAAATTTTACATCGGATAATGTAAATGGGTCATTTGAAGCAATTGACGTTCTCCATCTGCTTGCTCTTCAGCATCGTGCAAGTCACCCAATACAACAGCCGCTTCCAACATTTCATCAAGGTCCATGACTGTACAACTGGCTTGATATTGCCTATCAATTATAATAATGTCAATTATTAAGAAATATATTATAAATATTATTACATATCTGTAAATTGAAATATCTATTTATATAATTCTTACAATTTAACTATAATTTCTCTCAAGATGGCATTAATTTTTAATCACTACGTTCTATAAGTTGGGTTAGAAACTCAATTTTTTCAGGAGAACTTTATACTTCTCCTATAAAATACCATGAGAATCAGGTTCTCTTACAAATCAGTGAAGTGAATGCTTCGCGGTTTTCAAGAATAGCAAATGTTTGGTTACAAGAGAACTCCGCCCACTTCTCATGAGATAATCTACTCCCCGGATTTCATGAATAGCTACCCAGGCTACAATAGTGACAAGTCAAGTGACAAAATTCGACGTCAATTCGACAAAATAATCGGCGATCATGTAAGCAATGCATCTGCCGAGTAATAGTGGATGCCTTTACCAAGTTCGTTTTTCCAAAAGCAGTCCCCGACACAACCGCCTTCTCTGCTATCAAACAACTCCAAGAAATTCTGTCTGTCTTTGGTAATCCTCGTAGAATCATTACTGATGCTGGTAAAGCATTTACATCCCAATCCTTTGATGAGTTTTGTGCAAATAAGGACATTCGTCTTCTTATCACTGTGGTTGGTTAAGTTGGTTGGAGGACCAACCGTACTACTCTTGATGCCCTGCGCACTCTAGGAACATCTGGGATAGTAAATTAATACAACTTCAACAAGGTATCACTAGCACAATGCACAAAACTACTGAACAAACACCGGCAGAACTTCTATTTGGCATTAAGTTTCGAATGAATAATTATTACTGTGATGAAGACACTGAATAAAGTAAAGTAGTTGACGTAACTAATATCTAAATCAACAAAAAAACTGTGCAATACAGTTCCATTCAAGGTAGGAGACCTGGTATTAAGCAAAGTCTCCAGTCAATGATGGTAAGAGCAAAAAGTTAGTGCCCAAATTTAAAAGGGCGTTCACGGTAGTGGAAGTGTTCAAAGACAGATGTTCATACGACGCGGTCTCGAGTTCCTTACGAAGCCGTGGTAGCATTAGAGAACATAAAACTCACTTCAACTTCAACAGTTCAAACTTTAGTATCTCCGTCAATAACTCACCGTAAGTACCTTTCCTTCAATAGGTCCGTAGCATCATGTTTAGTCTGTTTGTCCCCCACCCGTTTATCTCCGAAAAACATC
>CAXKVY010001378.1:0-24268 GCA_964058915.1 Tetropium fuscum | reverse complement strand
TATGACGATGCTTTCGCAATAATCCTTTAATATAAACACAGTGCAATTATGCTAAATATACAATTTTGCGCTGATAAATAACTATAAAGTAATTAGATACTGACCGTAGTCTGTTGGCGTTTCGTGTAGTATATCCATAACCCCTCTAATAGGGACAAAGTGCTTACTTTAAATATCATGGTGACGTCACGCTCTGGGGGCTTAACCCAGATGGAGGCTAATATACTCTCTAAGCTAATTCAACAGGCTTGTCTACGTCGGTCGAAGCGGCGATACCAGAATGTGTTCCAGTACGACGCTTCTCTGCCTATATGTTGTACGGTATTTATAATGTAAACAAATTAAAATGTAAACAAAATAAAGTAGCTTTCTCGTTAATCAATTATCAAATCAAATTGGCCGAAAAAAGTCATTAAGAAGCAAGCAACTAACAACTCTCGTGTCAATTGTAATTTGGCAACCCTGTTAACGATGTTTTGCTTTGGGTTTTAGTATAGGACGCCGCCACGCGACAACAAAAATACCTCTAGAGGGGATATTGTTATTACACGCGCGCTTGCCTAGTTCCTAATCGATTCTTGATCTTTTAACGGTTTATTTTTTGCGGTATTAAATCATAATGCCCCAAAAGTGTTGTGTTCCCAGTTGTACAGGAAATTACGAAACCAGAAGAAAAGTTCGGGTGTTTCGTTTTCCCAGAGATGAAGAGTATCCCAGAAAATGGATCTCTGCAATTCCACGTAAAAGTTTTGTGCCGAGTGACAATTCCCGAGTGTGTGAGTGCCACTTTGAAAAGGAAGATTTTATTTACAAAATTTCCCAACAGGATACAAAAACCGATGAGATCATTTCAGTTATTTTAGTTTTACCCCAGTTAAAAGAAACTAGCGTACCAAGTAAATTTCCGAACTTTCCCAAATACTTGTCAAAAAAAATATCGTATCGAAAAAGCAAAGACGAAAAACTTACAGAATTACATGAAATACATTTTTAGACATACATGCAGACATGTCAAAGTTTAACCATGTTGTGAACTTTATGTCCAATGTACTTAAAAACTTAAAAATAGAGGACGAAAATGTTTCACAAGGAATTGAATTTATTTCTGGTCAACTTAAATTGCGAACATTATCAAAAGAACGTTATAGATATTCCACTACCACTATGGTTTTTTGCTCAATTTTATATACAATTAGTCCTCATGCATATAGATATTTACGAAATCGTGGACCTATAATTTTGCCCCATCCCGAAACAATCAAAGGAGTCTGTAATGGTCTGTCTGTAATGTGATCCTCATATTGATGAGAGGAAAACTTTTTTAACATATGCACAAAAAATCTTTAAATATTTAAAAGACCAAGACAAATATGTTAGTTTACTAATGGATGAAATTCACATTGATCCATATTTAGATTATAAAGGTGGTAATGTTGTAAGAGCTGCAATAAATAATAACGATTCGTTAGCAACATCTGCCTATACATTTATGACTCCTAGCGTTTGTTCAAATTTTAAAGAAGTTGTTCATATTGCTCCTGTGTCTAAAATTAATCACGAATTACTTTTCAGTTTTCCTAAAACAATTAACCATCTAGACTCTAATAATTAGACACATGTAATCTTGACTGTATTTCGAAACAGTTAACAGTTAACAATTTAAATTATTCTTTACCTGTGTTTTTCATAGACTCCGATAGATTTATGCCGTAATATCTTTATTTAGTTTGATCTTTTTATTAATCTCCAAAACTACATTAAAACGATTTTAGACATACCTACCTAAATAGCTACATAAAGCCCGTAATAACATAAGTATCTCGTAGGCCTCCGGATTGTGACGTCACGAGGCAGCACTTTATCCTTGTATTAGAGGTGTTGTAAAGTATATGCCTTAGACTATATAAGGTATATGCGATCTATAGCGATACGTGCCTGAGGTCACCATGAAAATAGTATAAATATGGTAGATTTTTTAGTTTATGATTAGTTTTTAATCGTCTCCGGATGATGCCAACTTGCTTGGCGAAACGCGCGTCGAGCGAAGTGAAAGTGTTTTCGTGTTTGTGGACATTACTCCGAGTGTTATAGTTGCATCAAAGGTTCCAGCCCTATCCAGTAGTAAGGATTTGCACAATAATCCGAAACCGGTTAGTTGATGTATTTCAGAATAATATATATTACTTACCTACTTGAGATTTCTTTAATGTACATTATTAGTATAGAGATATTAGTACATTAAAGAAGCGACAAATGACCTCATTTACAAAATAATCGGTAATCCTGCCACCCTCTAAATTTAGTAATATTAGAGAATAACTTATCTCTGGGATAAACGTCTCATCACCGCACAATGCTTGTTAAGACTTCCATTCGACGACGATAGTGTCTACCTTCTTCAGGTTATATTCATCAACATTTCACTCCTCTCTTATCCCACTAATAAAGGCAATTTTCGTCAGTTAAATTATGTTGAAAGGTGTCATCCCTTTCAATGCCACTGAACAGGAGAAAATTACCATATCGGACTACGTTGAGCGAAGGCAAAATATTATGGAATAATCATGATCGTTTTTCATAAAATAACATATAATAAGAATATCTAATTTCTATATTAATTTCTTTATTTAAATGTGTTGCTACGTAATACTGATGCATTTTATACAATGACATTGAGTAAAGCGTTTAGAGACGATAATTTATATTTATTGGTTATTTCAGTAAAATATGTCAGGCCAGAAGTACATTTTCTGTAAACAAATTGACAATTATTGACATTCTTGTCGCTAGCTAGGTAGCCTTAATTCTGGCAACATATCGCAAGAATTCTATTAATTCAAACTGAATTTTTTGCTTGTTTATTTATTTTTTAGTCTTATTCTTTCCAAATTCCAAAAAAATCAATAATTTTTAATACATTGCTAGAAATTTTAAAATTCGATAATATTTTACTGCTACAATTCATGACAAAAGTGGTCATTTTTGTTAATTTTTTCATATTTTTTTACTTTTTTATTTTTTTTAATTTTTCATTTGGCATTTTTACCCTCAGAGTTTCTGACACAGTCCCAAAGCGGGACACAACAAAAATTGCATCAATTTCCAACAATTTTCTTGGTACCCATTGCGTAAACCTGCTGTCCAATTGCAGATAATACACCCCTTTGTAAGGGGCTGCAAATTTAATATTTTTTAATTACCTTTTACGGCGCGTTAAAGGAGTTGATGATGATTCACTTATAATACTTGTTGAGTATTTGTGATTATATTTTCTAGCATTTATTCTAGTTAAATTCTTCTGCATATATTTTTGGCATTTTTTTTCGCCCATTATTTGATTGCCCATTTTCGTGAATCATTTTATTTCCTCTAATTTCTTTTAGCTTTTATTACGAAATAAGGATTTTACCAGATTTTTCTCACAGTATGGCATTAAATATTTTTCTCGTTTTATTAATTGCCTTGCGACTAGAAGTTTGTACATATCATTTAGTCTTCACTTGCGTCTAGATTGCTCTCTATAAATTTAGCATGGCTGTTAACGAACGCCACCCAGCTGAGAAGGGGACTGAGCTTGTTTTAATAACTAAGTTCAAATTGCTTTGTGGTTCTCTTTATGCTTGTCTTTATTACAGCGGTAAACTGCCTTTTTATGTGAATTCGTTAAAACTTCAATCAATATTCGTTTTCCAATATAACCTTTGTACAATGTTTCCTCTCTTTGAAAAGGTTCATTTGGCTTGATTCGACACAAATAAAATTTTAAGTTTGCTCGATTGTTCGAGGTCTGTATTATAGCTAAAATCAAACGCCAACACAACTCTCGCGACCTAGCTTCAGGGAAAATCGTTTATATTACTTCTATACATAGTCTCGCGGTAACCATCCATTAAAATATTTCAGACTACTTGGATTTTAATTGAAAAAATTATTTGGGAAATGGGGGTTTCAGGCTTTGCTCAAATTAAATAATAGCGTCCTCACAACATACCGGAAGTCTCCATCAACTTGATTATTTTAAATAGAACACCTTATATATTATAAATTTAGGATTCCACGTAAAATTTTAGATGGACTTTCATCAAGTGATTCCTACACTTACCTTCAGAGAAAAATGTTCAGTCGCTCGGAGGTATGTTGTTTTGATACAGCCGTTTCTAAATATACAGGCTTATAAAAAAGTAAGATCTCCTCGTACGAAGAAAACTCAAGGGTCCTTTTATTGTAATTACATAATTTTGATTCCGCCATTCGTTCAATTGAAACATGTATTTCAAAAATTCACGTCAATATATCCTGTTATTAGACAGAAACGTGGTTTAATAATTGGTTTAGGAGATATAATTAAAAGTATCTCTGATAATTTAGACGAAGATGATGCTGACAGTTTTAATCAAGCTATTTCTACAAATTTACAATAAAATCAACATAACATTTAAATATTATAAATAAATTAAATCAAGAAATTTCTACCAAGATACCAAGATAATTGAGAATATCAACCATACAATAATTTTAGTTCTACATAACCAGAAAGTAATTGCAGATGGTATCGAGAAACTTAGAAAAGATTTAAATAAATTCATATTTGAATTTAAATGATTATTTACAAGTAAATAAGTCTTAGAGCAATTAAACTCAAGTTTAAACATCATAACTCAATTATTATAAATGCAATAACATTATACTGCATCACAGTGTTGTTAAAATCGATGAATTAGAATCAATCGGTGACACTTTAAAAAGTATCCACCCTGTAGAGCAGCTATTATATACAAATCAAGTTGATATTCACAAATATTATGATATAGTAGAAGTAAAAGCTTATTATTCTGGAAATAAATGATTTTGGCTTTAGAATTCCCTTTAGTACAACAGATTACTTCTGGTATTTCCATCTTTATTCGAAACCTGCCCCAAACCATACTTTCGTCTTCAAATATGTGTGCATTATGTCTTAAAATAAAATTAAGGCAAAAAAAATATAAGTTTTATTTATTTTATTTATTTATTTATTTGTTAACAATATTGTATCTACAGGCGAACCCAATTGATCCCAATCCAAAAGTGAGAAAAATAGAAAACATATATAAAATACAAGTGGTGATATAAAAAGGAAAAAAAAATATACAAGAATCAAGAAACAGAAAGCATGAATAGGAACAAAAATAAACTAAGTGTATAAATCTACACAAGAAGATACACTAATAATATAATATATATAACTATATAATAATAGCATAGATTAACTAAGTCCATTGCATATTACTCCTAATTAAATGCATTAATTGCGTCCAAGAAGCTGTAAAAATATTATAATCATATGGAAGATTATTAATGCAGTTAACAGTATTATTTATGGGACTATGATAACCATAATTAGTACGATGGTAAGTGGCATGTTAGTCTTGTACCATAATTAGGAATACGTAAAGAAAGTAAAGATATCAATTCACATCTATTTTCCAATTAAACAATTTGTGAGCAAATTTAATATAATTACATGTTCGTCTATATCGTAAGGATTTAAATCCAAGTAGATCAAGCCTTTCATTGTAATTATAGTAATTTTTATTTATGTTAAGTTTAAACAGAATATAATTACAAATTCTTCGCTGTATTGTCTCAAGACTATTAATATGTACTTCATAGTAGGGACTCCAAATTGTACAACAATATTCTAATGACGATCTGACTAGGGAACTATAAAATAAAATAATGGAATGTATGTCATTAAACTCACTGGTTTGCCTTTTGATAAAACCGCTCACAGAGAAACATTTCCTTATTATATTTTCAATGTGAAGGTCAAAACGCAGCATGTAATCTAACTTAATGCCCAGATCAGTAATGTAATTAATCCTTCCCAATATTAAGTTATTAATAGAATAATCAAATTCAATTTTGTTTTTCTTACGAGAAAATGTAATAACTTATCATTTTGCATAATTCAGTTCCCTGTTATTCAGTGAGCACCATAACATCAAGGAGTTCAGATCGGTCTGTATTTTACAACAATCATCACTACTATTTACGTTCAAAAAATTTTTAAATCTGCAAATAATAAAAATTTACTGTTGTTTATACTGGTTGAAATATCATTTATAAATGACAAGAATAAAATTGGACCCAAGTGACTACCTTGAGGCACTCCTGATGTCACCTTAATTTCATTCGATGCAATTCGATGATTTAATAAATAATTTGAGTTCTTCCATATAAATATGATTTAAGCCACAATAATAAATTACCTATAATACCATAAGATTCTAATTTAGTTAAGAGTAGATAGTAGTTAAGAGAAGATTTAGTTAAGATTAAGTTAAGTTTTGTTTGAATAGCAATACAACAGAACTCGTTGTTAGTTCTTGTACATATTTTTTATGGCGTTTGAGATTTTTTCATTTTATTGGTTATTTAATTTTGTCATTTCAATTTGTTACATTCACTTCAACTAAATTAAAATAATTTCATTCACATCAGGAGTACCATAAGGTTCTAACCTTGACCTCCTGCTTCTTTCGATAGCTATTAATCACATCATTGAGGTCGATATTCACAGTATATTCTCTTAATGATCTAAAATCACACTTTAAATTCACATCAGGACTACCAAAATATATAAAATTAAATTAATAAGATGTGAGATGAGTTCGAAAGCTTTTCTTGATTCTTGGAATCAGGTGAACTATCAAAAACATGATTATAAAGCTGTTATTTTTCTTTATTGAATATAATGTTTACTGCCAATAAACGAGATAAAACTCTTGTAAAAAATAACATGTTCTTAGATATTTTGCGTATCGTTGATATGTAGGGACCCTTGCTTTGAGCATCGCACGCTACTTAAATTTGTAAGCTCGTATGCTTCGTGTACTTCGCGGAATATTTTCCGCAAAACGCCTTGGTTCGAAAAAAATTAACAGGCGTGTCACGTATACCGATGCTTACGCAATCCCTTTGTTCCTAATTTAATCTGCACCTTGTTATTAAAGGAAATGGAAAAATAAATTAAACGAAAACACCTAATCCAAACAGCCACATGTAACGATTAATTCCATACCATATAGATCTTATAATAGCCAATATAATAATTAATTTCATCTTATAGAACTTGATATAAGTCCATAGGTAGTTTTTAGTTTTTGACTATATCATATTATAAGCCCCGGTTCACCCTACATATTTTTTTTTACTATATTGCATTATATACCATATTAACGTATTATATATTTTATTATATACGCTTCAACATCCATGCAGAGTTTGATCAGAAATTTATTGGAAATAATGCTACTACGAATACTACGAAATTATTTGTGACTAGCTGTTACCCGCGACGTCGTTCGCGCGAATTTAACGCGCGTTCTGAGCCCGCGCGACAGGCAGCCTTTGCGATATTAAGCCGTGGAGTATTTGAATCGAATCTTGTTCACAATTTCAGCGCAGAACCGTAATACTTTTTCTAAAATAAAAGTAGCCTAAGTTACCCCTTATAACATCAGCTATCTGCCAGTGAAAGACCCGTCAAAATCGGTTCCGCTGTTTCGGAGATTAGCCGGAACAAACAGACAGACAGGCAGGCAGATTAATAGTTGCTTTTTTGTTATACCATCATATATATATATATATATATATATATATATATATATATTATATATATATATATATATATATATATATATATAATATATATATATATATATATATATATATATATATATATATATATATATATATATATATATATATAAAACTATATATATATATATATATATATATATATATATATATATATATATATATATATATATATATATATATATATATATATATATATATATATATATATATATATATATATATATATATATATATATATATATATATATATATAAATATATGTATATATATATATATATATATATATATATATATATATATATATATATATATATATATATATATATATATATATAAACTGCTGTTCAAAATTATCGCACCACGTTAATATTTGCTAAAATTTGGGGTCTCATAACTTTTTTACTTTTAGTCCAATTTTGACAATTTTTTTAGAATACTGTAGATAAAATGACTAATTTCAACTTGCATATCCAGTCTTTTGTTAACTGAGAACGGTTTAGGTATTATACAGGGCTAACTAACAGGTTGTTATATAACCCTAATTTTAAAACACTCGGTGGAATAATTTCGTAACCAAATTCTTTAAAAATACCAATTTTTGTTAAGAACCATTCCTTTCCTACATTTTGTTTTTTCGTCCATGTCTCATAAACATAAACATAAACATGTGAATTTATAGCAATATTTAATTAACAATAATAATTGTGGAATAAATAACAATTGTTAGCAATAATGATTTATAAATAACAATTACAAGAATTAATAACAATAACACTAGTACCTACATACATAAAATTAGATACTTTGTTCAAAATGTAAACCGTTCTTCTCAATACACATTTCACTGCGACGTATCATAGAACGTCTTAAGTTAACTAAATGATGCACCCTTATTTCATTGCAAGCATCTCTAATGCGATTTTGAAGTTCCTCAAGTGTATTAACCGGAGTGGTATACACTATTTCCTTAATGAATCCTCACACAAAAAAGTCAAGTGGTGTTAAATCGGGGGATCTGGGAGGCCACGCCACTGGACCTCCACGACCTATCCACCTCCCTGGATAGTTATTGTTTAGCCAATTTCTTACATTTCTGCCATAATGGGCCGGGCACCCATCAAGTTGAATCCAAGACTGTCTTCTTAAATTCAAAGGAATGACTTCCCATATATTACCATGGTGTTCTTCTAAAAATTGTAGGAAATTTTCTGAATTTACACGTTGTGGCAAGAAATAAGGTCCAAACACGTGGTTGCCATAAATTCCAATCCAGACATTTGTACTAAATTCATGTTGAAAAGTTCGTGGTCGAATGGCATGTGGGTTTTCATGTGCCCATACATGCAGATTGTGAAAATTTACTATACCACGACGAGTAAAACAAGATTCATCAGTCCACAGTATATTGGATAAGAAATCCCTATTATTTTGAATGGAGTTAAGAACCCACCTACAATAAGTAAGTCTTCGTTCAGCGTCACCTGGACATAAACCTTGAACAGGTTGAAAATGATATGGGCGTCTGTGATCCCGTTTTAAAACCCGGGAAATTTTACTTTGGGAAATACCAAGAGCAATAGCAGCACGTCGAGTACTTGTCGTTGGGTTCCTATTAAATTCCCGCAATATACGGTCTCTATCTCGTCCACGGTTGTTCTGTCGGCCCCCGGGTACATTTTTCAAACCCTGGTTAACAAATCGACGGTGGATACTCACAAAAACGGAATGATGAGGTTGTCGTCTATTTTGAAATCTTCTTCGATACTCCCTAGCTGCGTATCTTGAATTCCCATTTGCGAACCCATAAATAAAATGAATGTCGGCTTGTTCGCTATTTGTAAATGTAAACGGCATGTTACACTAATTAAAATCTGGCAAATCACATAAAATAACTTTTTAATCTTAAAAATAATAATTAATAACAGTGAAAATATTCAAGATGAAGCAAAATTGTTTGTAGATAAACTTGTAATACGTCAAACTGTCGTTTCAAAATATGACATAATGCTTACTTGTTTTCCAAGGAGTATAATATTTTGTTGCAATTATTACGTACAGTTACAAATACGCTAGTTTTAAATGGAAATTATTTAGCAAACAACAACAAAAATTGAAACAGAAATTGGTACATGCACAAGTTTAATAAAACTTAAAGGAAATTTTTAAGACTTTTGGCAACTGCACAGTAATCTATTGTATTGTAAGTACATTTGTAATTTAACAGATTTTAACATATAAAAGTATTGTATTTGAGGAAGGCTTGATATAACAAATATTTATTTTGACTACATTGGAAAAAGATAAAGAATAAGAGATTTCGGCTTTTTAGAATCCTTAACACACCATATTTAGGTAGGTTTCGTTGAAAGAATTAAATATTTAGCCGATAATTATTATTGCTAATAAATAAATTACTTAATTTAGTACCACATCAAACACTAAAAATCAAAATCACTAGGAACCGCACAGGAATTTCAAAACAGAAGAAGGGACATTATTTTTGTTAAACTGTATGTAGATAATGAAAATATCAGTTTTTTTTTAAATAGTCTTTGGCGTAGATGTTCTATTTACGAAAGGGGTGGAGCACCCCTTCCACCCCGCCACTGTGCAAGTTTTTGAACATTCTTACCGCTTGTTTTATGCGCCTTAATTAATAGGCATTATCCCCCAAACATGAAAAAATCTAAGCGTTCGTTTATAAGTCATAAAGAAAATTCGAGAAAAAAAATATAATAACGACATTACACTGTCAGAGAAACAACGGCCAATATCTCTAAAACTGTCGTAGTTAGAGCAAAATTACAAGAGATCAAAATTGTTACAAAGGGGCCGTTATTTTAGAAATATGTATCAGATAATGTCAGTGGCGTACGAAAAAAAAGTTCCATTATGCAGAATATCCGAAGTACCCGAAAAAAGTAACATCCACTATAGTATTTTCGACAGGAACAATACAACATGTTGATCCTATGCAGGTTAAGATATGTGTAAAATATTTAGTGAATATATCATTCCGTTCAGAAAATATTACACATTAATGTAAAAAAAAATGAAACTTTAACACCTTGTATCTTCCTTAGGAAGCTAGATCGGCCATATAATTATAGGCACTTTTCTTTTTAAACACATGCGTTCTATCCCCTGTTAAAGTTTGTCTACAAAAAACTGACTCACCCTGTATAACAACTCTAGATAAGAGATGTATATACGTGGCGCACTCATGCATATTATGCCCATAACAACTTGAACAACTTTTTGAATCGTTATATCCCAGAAAGGGTGGCTCGTAGAAAAAAAAGCACTTCGCTCTCATTTTTATGTCTATATTGACCGGACTAGTAGTCGTTTCCTATGAATGTCAGTTCTGAAAGTGTCACTGTGAGAATGGTAATTGTTGATGGTAAATTCAAGTAAAAGCTTCCAATTAAATAAATCGTACATTATTCTGAAGAGCCTCAATAAAAGCGAAATAACTTTCGCCCGTACAAGTTTTAAATGATAAAAATATTGAATTTTCCATATTTCTGTGAATAATCTGACTTTTATATTTCCTCTTGATTATTTTCTACATAAATATGAAAAATACCATTGAAATAAATTGTACATTTTCGATATATGACATAAGAAAAACTTTTAAGCGTCCCTACACACGCACCGACTTCAAAACAGCTACCCGTTGAATATTACAGGGTCTCTGGAACTAATTAACATAAGTGCACTACATGCTATACCCAACTTGAACGACTCCAGTCAGTCTAGCCGAACTGCATGACATTTTCAGTGTAGCCACATAATCACGTGTAAAGAAAACATTAACTATCTACATTTAGCCTTAGTAAGGAATAATTTATTATATTTATAAGCATTTTTTCTGGTACTGCTCTAGTTTGAAACAGCCATTATTTACACCTGCCCATACATCATACACTGTTTATAACGAAAGGAGTGAATTATGTGAAAGGGAAACTGATGTTTTAAGTGGATGTTTTTGTATGTATTTCCTAACCTACTTACCTACATCAAGGCATAAGCTGAGAATGTGGATGTGCCTCTTAGTTGTTCAGTATACTTGATGATACATGCGAGGGAACGCGGATATGAATCCAATAGAAGTGAGGAATGCTCTACATGCAGATGATGCGGCTGAATGGCTTTACCTCCGTCGTAATCTATCACGGTGAAATAATGAGTGATGAGTTCGAAATCATTTACTTTTAACTGAGTCATGCTAATTTTAAGTGTATATTCTATTATACATACCTACATCTACTACACATGAAAGACATACTTTGATTTATTCCACCTATATTCATGCCAATGTAATAATGCCTGCAGTGAAAAAAATCAGTAATAAAATAATAAATTATAAATACTTGTTCTTAGAAATTCAGAGAGTTGCAACATTGTAGAACATTTAAGTTTATAACTGAATAACATATTTTACTAAAGTATTTTGTATAATTTCCATGTCAAAATGTGTTTTTTTAAGTTAATAAACAACAAAAACTTTAACTTTCTTCGTAATTCGTTTTCAGGAGTTGATCCGCTTCATTTCTGATATCCCCGACATGCTGAACTATCATTCTGTTCATAATAAAGGTCTGCAAACTACAAATGAACTTGACTACAAATGAAGTATGACTTGATAATTAATTCCCCAAGTCAATCATCATTCAATATCTTATTCCCAAGCAACCAATATGACAAAATAAAGGAAGGCAATATGATATTAGGAAACTAATATGACAAAATAAAGGCAATTCAAACTGCGTTTAAAATAAAAGCATATAATTTTTTTTTACTCAAAAGTACTATATTGTTGAAAAAATTAATATACTACAGTTTGAAAGGGTCCCTTTTGTTTGCATGATATTGACTAAAAAATCGAATATTGAGATTTCTCCGGAGATTAGATTGCGTTCTTTTAACAATGGAAAAGTTTTGGTGTAAATTATTCAAACAGTTAGAGACGTAGAAGTTATGCGTATAAAATTCGTACATTTTTAAATTATTCATAGCAAGGAAAGTGAAAACAGAAACTTAATTATGGTGCCCCTATAGAAAATTGGAAATATGTTTAAGACACGAAACAGTTGCCTTCTCAAGCGTATAATAATGAATGAACAATAACCGACGCTGACTAGAATATGAAATTATTTTATTTAATAAATAAAAATTTTAAAATATGTTGAAGCATCACTGATATATATAATAAAAATTTATATACCTACCTACATTCAGGGTTCATATATAATGAAAATATGTTTCGTTTTTATAAACATTAGATGGGGACACATCCTATCATTATGTGTATTTGGGATATTTGTGGACTAAATTGTTGGACCTAGTCAGTCATTCCCTTCTTAAACACTCGATAGGGACGTTGCAATCAGAGGTACAGCATTAAAACTATAATTTTAAAACCTTAAAAAAACACCTGACTTATAGAAAACAAAATGTTAAAATTAAAAATATATGTATGACTCCCTTGGAGGGAGACACTCGTGTGTCCCCACCCCATGTGGACTTGCTGGGATTCTATGGTGCAGCTACTTCTACCAATTCGGAGGTCCAGCGGAACTGGGATGTACAACAACGTGTGAAATGTTTCCACTACGGGAGGAGATGTCTTCCTGTCCAGTTCCTAAGGAGATGTCTCTTGTCCGGAGTTCCAGGGAAATTCTCAGATAATTCGAGGAGAAGTAATTGCTGTCCCATTGATATTATTATTCATCAGCTGTTTTGCATCCAGAACGAGATTGCAGGAGTTGGACGAGAAGTACGAGATGTCGAATCATATCGCAACAGTTCAACAAGTGTAGTTTTTGTTAGTTCGAAAGTGTCAGTGACCTCAAAGGTTTTAAAGGATTAACATAATGAGACTATGGTAATAACCCACATGCTTTATTAAAATCTATTCCCGTTGCAAATTTGTACAATATTTTTTATTTGTTTGTCCAGGTTTCTTAATATCCCATGTAAATTTATAGTTTCTAAGTTATTTAGTACAGGTAATTTTTAAGAAATTTTAGTTGCTAGTGTTATTGTAAAACAGGAATACAATGACATGATTTTATAAAAAATATCATTATCACTTCAAAATTGGATACAATATTTTCTTCTAGGCAAAGTAATGAGATTTTTCCACATATATTATCAATCAAATAAACAATAATTTTAAATCAATCAACAAGTTCACCATTTAACGCAAGGAGGTTTTCTTGCCAATCGAACAGAACTCGTATTAATAAATAACGTAGTCCGAATAATATCCGAAACAAGTAACACTTGGCACACCACAGAGTTCCATATTGGACCCTGTACTTTTCTATTATATGTTAGTGATATGAATATTTTGTCATGCTCAGCATACTTTACTTTGTATGCGGACAACACCTCGATTATTATGTCTGATAAATCCCATAAATTTGTTACTGCTGAATATAATAATGTATTGTCTGATTTGAGCTTATGATTTGAAAGCCTATTAAGTAAGTGAAACTGGAGAAAAAAATATTAATATTTTTATTACTAATAGCCATTGAATTTAAATCTTTTGATATTGATATATAATATTTTGAGGCGTATATAATTCAATTTTAACTTTTCTTGGCGTTTCAAAATTCAAGAAATATATTCTTATGTTGAATGTATGGTCAATATTGGATCTCAATATTATTTTGTTTGTCAAATAGGTCAATAATATTCTGTATCATCCAGATATGTTAATTTAATAGCCCTATAAGAAGGTCCTAAAATAATAAAGCCAAGAGAAAATATATTGCAGTATTTAAATGGTCGCTAAACAGAAAGACGTTTTCGTCGTATTTCACATGAATATATTTAGGAGTGACTCTATTTTATTTAGGTATAATAGCGTTCTCGGTTCGTTATCTTCCAATATTTCACAAGACTATTGTAAATTATGAAAAAATCAGATAAAATTTGATTACATTTTTTTGCGTATTATTTAGTTAAAAACAATTATTACAATGACGATGACGTGACCATTATAATACACTCATGATAATCACATAAGTAATTATCTCTAAAAAAAATATTAATATCATCTAAAACTTTTTGGAAATGGCAGGTACCCAATGAAACTTAATTAATGAACAGGAAAAAATAATAAAAATAACAATCAGCAAAAAATAAAAAATCCAAGGATAATTTTATCATTTTAGTATCTGGTATTGGCATCTATGCTCTAATGACCTCTCATTCTCCGTGGCAGGCTTCTTATCAGACCCCTTATGTACTCCAAATCTAAGTTTTCCCATTCTTCTCTTAAGGCATTTTCCAGCTCATCAAGGTTGTGTGTAGCGATATTGCGAGCTCTTATGCACCTTTCTAGGTAGTCCCAAACATGTTCAATTGGGTTTAGGTCTACACTAACTGCTGGTCAGTCTAAAACTTGATTACCTACTAACTTCTTCAAAGTTTTCCATTGTTATTTCGCAGGCGAGCGTCGTCTTGCATAAGAACAAAATTCTCCAATAATTGGAATAAATGACACTACATTTTCCTCAAGAAACTCTCTTCTATTCGATTCGATCTTCTATTCTAACCTCCAGTTTACCTAAACTTTCTTAAAACTCTAGAAACGCTGGATTGATCGATTCCCATAACTTCAGCAACATATTGATGCCATCGTCCATCTCTAATTGAGGCCACGATTTGGCTTATCTATAAGTGTTTTTTGCAACTAGGTATATGAAAAACTATAATCACAGTTACGTACTTATGGTTTTTAAAAACGGGTTAACTTCTTTTTGGAACTGAGTGTATTTTGATAATTGTGCGTTGCGTAATGTAATGAAATAACATACATATGCAACTAATACTTAAACATAAATTTTAAAATAGTGTTTGAACTTATTTACCACTGAAGTTCAGTATAAAATAATGGTTTCTTCCCACCATTATCTTCACATTGTTGAACAACCTTCATAACGGAGGTGATAAAAGCTTGCCTTGATATTATGTTCCTAAAAAATATTTCTATGTTTTTCTTTCCTATCGACGCGACGGTCCATTACATCCTTCGTTTATTTTATTTCCATCACGTGGGTCGATATTATTTCGTATTGTTTGCATATGCTATTATGATAGCTATCTAAAACCAGCCTAAGACAACAATATCCAGAGAACGCATCTCCTAGTATTCAAATGATCGCTAAACAGCCATAAAATTTCTTATTTTAGTCGAATAGATTTGGAACGAGAGACCTTATTGAGATACTGGAGCATCTTGGGAAACTACTATTTCAGGAGGCGCAATTTGAAATACTAGGAAACACAGTTATACTATACAGGAAAATATATCCACAATATACAGGGTGTAGGAGTTTTATCTTAGCAAATTCGGGGGATTTACAGAAAACAGTGAAGGTCATCGAGTACCATGCCGTCCGATGGGAGCGCCATATAAATAACAAAATCATTATTCAGTGCCACCGCTGCCAGAGATGGGGGCACGCCATACCTCCAACTGCCACGGGGAGGCAAGTCACAAAGGAATGTGACAGGAAGGACAATATATCAAGGGGTTCCGTCTGGTCGGGTTACAGTCCAATTGTTTTCCTCACTGTATTGCATTGAATTGAATTGAATTGAATCGAATCGACTGCCGAAGTGATGGTCCGTCGCAGTACTTACTAACTATGAGTAGGTATCTTCGAGCGACATATAGTGGTGGCATCTAGCGCCGGTTGCCCGAAGCATCTGTGTCACGGGCGTGTACGGTCAATGTGTATTAACGGGACACCACACCCGTTGCGGGTCGTGGTAATATGAACGGACGGTTACAGAATGTATTTTAGAAAATGTGCAGTAAACAAAGTTTTAAAATTATTCGGTAAGTCTTTAAAGCCCTTTTCTAAATGGAGAATTCGCCACTTAATATCAATAACCCCTCTAATAAGGACAAAGTGCTTATTTTAAATATCATGGTGACGTCACGCTCTGGGGGCTTAACCCAGATGGAGGCTAATATAATCTCTAAGCTAATTCAACAGGCTTGTCTAGGTCGGTCGAAGCGGCGATGCCAGAATGTGTTCCAGTGCGACGCTTCTCTGCCTATATGTTGTACTGTATTTAGAATGTAAACAAATTAGAATGTAAACAAAATAAAGTAGCTTTCTCATTAGTCAATTATCAAATCAAATTGGCCGCAAAAAGTCATTAAGAAGCAAGCAACTAACAACTCTCGTGTCAATTGTAATTTGGCAACCCTGTTAACGATGTTTTGTTTTGGGTTTTAGTATAGGACGCCGCCACGTGCCATCAAAAACACCGCTAGTCTAGAGGGGATATTGTTATTAGACGCGCGCTTGCCTAGTTCCTAATCGATTCTTGATCTTTTTTAACGGTTTATTTGTTGCGGTATTATATCATAATGCCCCAAAAGTGTTGTGTTCCCGGTTGTATAGGAAATTACGATACCAGTAGAAAAGTTCGGGTGTTTCGTTTTCCCAGAGACGAAGAGTATGGCAGAAAATAGCTCTCTGCAATTCCACGTGAAAGTTTTGTGCCGAGTGACAATTCCCGAGTGTGCGAGTGCGACTTTGAAAAGGAAGATTTTATTTACAAAATTTCCCAACAGCTTACAAAAACTGGTGAGATCGTTTCATTTATTTTAGCTTTACCCCTATTGAAAGAAACTAGCGTACCAAGTAAATTTCCGAACTGTCCCAAATACTTGTCAAAAAAAATATCGTATCGAAAAAGCAAACACGAAAAACTTACAGAATTACATGAAATACATTTTCAGACATACCTACATACAGACATGTCAAAGCTTAACCATGTTTTGAACTTTATGTCCAATGTACTTAAAAACTTAAAAATAGAGGACGAAAATGTTTCACAAGGAATTGAATTTATTTCTGATCAACTTAAATTGCGAACATTATCAAAAGAACGTTATAGATATTCCACTACCACTATGGTTTTTTGTTCAATTTCATATACAATTAGTCCTCATGCATATAGATATTAACGAAATCGTGGACCTATAATTTTGCCCTATTCCGAAACAATCAAAGGAGTCTGTAATGGTTTTCTAACTGATCCTCATATTGATGAGAAGAAAACTTTTTTAACATATGCACAAAAAATCTTTAAATATTTAAAAGACCAAGACAAATATGTTAGTTTACTAATGGATGAAATTCACATTGATCCATATTTAGAGTATAAATGTGGTAATGTTGTAATAAATACTGCAATAAATAATAACGATTCGTTAGCGACATCTGCGTATACATTTATGATTACTAGCATTAGTTAAAATTTTAGTTCAAGAATTGTTCTTATTGCTCCTGTGTCTAAAATTAATCACGAATTGCTTTTCAGTTTTCTTAAAACAATTAACCATCTAGACTCTAACAATTAGACACATGTAATCTTGACTGTATTTCGAAACAGTTAACCATTTAAATTATTCTTTAGTGTTTTTCATAGACTCCGATATATTTATGCCGTAATATCTTTGTTTAGTTTGATCTTTTTATTAATCTCCAAAACTACATTAAAACGATTTCCGACATACCTACCTAAATAACTACATAAAGCCCGTAATAACATAAGTATCTCGTAGGCCCCCGGATGGTGACGTCACGAGGCAGCACTTTGTCCTTGTATTAGAGGTGTTGTTGTTAATTTCCATATACTTAATCTTTAATTAATCCAGGAAATGTCGTGGCACGTTACTTACATAACACATATTTATGAAATAAATCATTACGAACAACAGAACCATATTTATACGGATTTTGGAATGGATATAATCCTAGCATACCTACAATCATGTGACTTTCTAAAGCAGACCAAGCGCTGCAGATTCTGGTTTATTCCACAAATCCTCACTACAAGCTTCTCTTATATAAAAGGATGCAATATTTTTACAAGTCAATATTAAGTCTTATCACACAAAGCTGTAACGTTAAATCGTAGACTTACTACAAAATACTAGCAGTAAAATCCTGCGATTTAAAGCCAAACAAATCTCGAGTGTTTGCCTCATATACTGAGAAACTGAACTAATGTTGACTTTTGTAACGTCAATTTGTAGGTTTCATATATTATTTTTAATTGAATCAACCAAGCCATGGGCAAACTAGGCTCACATAGCTAAGCTATAATTATAACTTAAAAGTAATGAGTGGTGTCCGTTGTATTTTTAAAAATTAAAAATATTATTGTTGCTGCAATACATAAAGTATCACCACAAATAAAACGACACACCAAGCTTAGTGATAGTTCGAGCGGATAGATAATATAATCGTCAACGTTTCAGTTGCCGGCTACGTCTTTAATATATATCATTATAGAGAGGAAATCAGTTTACAAAAACACCATTTAGATTTTCACGTTTCCACTGGCGGAAATTGGCGTGGAAATAAGATTGCCTTGCACTTTGGAGACACGAACTGTCGTTTAGGGGAATTAAGTTATGACTTTGTTATTAGAGGTTGGAGACAAAATTAGATTATATTACTATTATGTTCCTAATTAGATGCTCAAATGGTAATTTTGAAATGATAAATTAGGACATTGTGAAGAATATTAATTTCATACCTGTCAGTTTGTATAATCAAAATTTTAAGTGTCATATTAATATTCTACACTGCTGGCCAATAGGTTGGAATAAGTCAAAATTTTAATGTAATTTTGGATGCATATATCTTCTGAATAATATGGAATATCAAAATACGGTTTTCGGGACTTTTTTGAAAATTTCATTGGTAATAAATGGCCTGAATATCAGGTTTCTATCGTGCTTAAAAAAGAAATATACGGGGCGTAAACTAAACTCCTACAAAAAAATCTAAATTTCATTCTTATCGAGAATTTAGGAAAACCAAAATCGAGATAACATTAATTTGTATATCTGGGTAGTCTATGGACCAATTTGAAAAAGCAAATTTGGCTGTTTTTGGATATCTCGCTTATTTAATATATGGGGGTTTTATTGAAATTAATTAAACTGCGTTTTATACGCAAAGCAGCAATCCATGGGCTATTGAGTACACTCCGCGATGCCTAGCCATATGCTGCACCACGCCAATGTGCCTATCATAGCATAGCGTTTGCATACAGCAGCTATAGCTATGACCTTGAACGCTCCTTCTTACGTAGATGCCTCCTACATGATAGAAAAGACGTACAAGAGATTTTTAGTAAGATTTTTATCGTATTTTAAAATAAGCTTGCATGCCTCTAACTACTGTCTAAGTAGCTAGAATTGTTATATATTATACAGGGTGCCTGGGAAAACATTTAATAAGCATGTGTCACATAAAGACTGAATATTTAAATAATTTCATTGTAATTACACGGTAAGTCCCTATAAAAAAAATATAAAAAACCTGCGGTAGTAACGAATGAACTGGTGGGATAAGTATTGTAACAATCAAGTCACCACTGGAAACAAAAAGTGTTGTTTGACATTTGGTAATGCAGCAGAAGAATGTCTAAATTATGGAGGAACGTAAGGAGAACCATCTCTGTTTTCAAAATATGTACTTTGAAAAGCATTAAATTAGGGTGGCGTTAAATTAGACTGTAGCGTGTAGGGAAATTTTCACAGCAGTTTTTATAAGTTATATTTACAAAATGATTTCGGACTAGGTACGTAAACAGTTGAGGTCTTATATACTGCAGTTTCATTAACTACTCTAGTCAACAAAAATATTAAATTTATCAACTCAGGGCACTTCACTCCGCCAACAACTGCTACATTCATTCCGTACCCCTTTGTCCAGCGTCATTCTGGACGGATTTGAAACTATTACTTACTTCTTATAACTGGATACTTGCAACTGTTTCCCCCCTTACCTCTACCATCCGTAATCTAAATATTGTATTTATATTGAGCATGTCGGTAGTTTCGATTGGAAAATATTGTACAATTTTCATATAAACAAGTGTATAATGTCGCAATTGACTGTAAAAGAAAAGAGATATTGTATTTGCCTGTTAAATGAGGGTTTTACGCAACATACCGTTGTTGGATACATACTGTTGCTCACAAATTAAAAAAGAGGTTGATGAAACAGGTGATGTTAACCTTTTGTACCATGGGGGGCGAAAAAAGAATAATTGGAGCTTCAGAAGAATATATTTTGATAAGAAATGTTCGCATGAATAAGAATCAAAGTTCGAGAAAAATTAATGATATATTTCGAAACCAAACAAGAGTTTTAGTCTCAAGTGGCACGATAAAAAGAACGATTAATCACAACAACTTAAGGTAAGTTGTCTACAAGAGTGAATCCTGTGTTTATCCTACTTACGACATGAAAGTATAGGGGCTATGTGAAAGTGTAAGTGTCATGAAAATATTGAAGGTGTAGGTAGGGACTTGTACCGAAAAAAAATTAAATTTTTTATCAATTTTAATGTGTAATTAAATTTACGTATTACAATAATCAAGTATTATTTTTGTTCTTATGCCACTTTGTAATCCTAATACCTTAAATGTACAATTTTTCTAGAGCCAGACGTCGATAGAATACCCTTGCTCCCCGTGATCGGATAGCTCGATTAGCGTGGGTTCGCTTGCATTGGAGAGAAGAGTGGAAAAACGGTCTTTTCGCCGATGAAAGCAGATTTAACCTGATTTATTCTGATGGCAGAATTTTAGTGTGGCGGGAACTTAATTCTAGATATGCCGAAAAAATATGGTAGCTTTTGGTGGAGGAGGTATAACTGTTTAGGCTGAAGTGAAGTGGGATGGTAGAACAGAATTTGTTTTTACCCGCGACAGTGGCAGAGCTCAACGCTATGGGGACAATGTTTTGGTGACAATAGATATTCCCTATGCGAATGATTATGGAGAAGAATTTGTGTTAATCGACGACAATACCCGACTTCATCGGATTCATATTATTATACCAGATCTTGGATATACCAGATATACCAGTTATTACCAGATATTGGAAGAAAACCACCTTTTTCCATAGGCTACCCTGACATTAAAAATTTATTTAGATTATGGTTTACCTAAATTCTCGGTAAGAATGAAATTTTGATTTTTTGTATGGGTTTAGTTTACACCCCTTATATTCCCTTTTTGATCACGATAGAAACATGATACTGTTCTAGTCCCGATAATAATATTCTAAATAGGATTTTATAAATGCCCCTATCCCACGGGAACTAGAATTCTGTAGGTGAAGTTTAATTATCCTTGGAATAATATGTAATTAAGAATTTCAAAAGAAAAAAGTAACCTCTAAATATTGTTAGAAATTGATAAAAGAAGGCGCCACCAATTAATATCAGGCTACTGGAGCTCTGTATGGACTCTTTCTCCGGATGCGTGGGCACGAGGGCCTCCTAAGAGTGGAAAGAACAGTACGAAATATAAAAATGCCTTAGCATTCGGGTTTACGGCGTTTTCCAGACGTCCAGGCTTGGTCGCGGTACTATCACTTAGTTTAGATTAAGAGCTCGGCCCCAACTTCAACCAGTTTAGCAGTCAAACACCACAACTACTATCAACCGCAAATAAAGATAAAAAGACGATCCCAGGAATTGAGGACAAAACAAGGGAAAATGCGTTACCAGACAGCTTCTAACCGAACTCGAGTGTGACCGATAACACCAAATAAAGTAAATTGTTAAAACGATACACGTAATAAAGGTGATGAACGATAACGGTGATAATTAATTCTGGCTATTTTTTCTGATTAGAATCTCAGAACCTCAATCTGACATTCCAAAAAAAATATGACAGCTGAAACTATCATCCGGATAAGCTCTGCCTACCGCGTGAACATGGAACTCGCGACGGCTCGCCGCGGTCCCGCTGCAATAACAAAACCGAAAATACAACAAAATACAACAGGCTATAAGGCGTACAATATGTATGTATAGTTCAACGACCGGCAACCATGACCTACACAATGTTTTTCATTGGCGTAGACATTTTTTTTTTCTTAGGGGGGTGAAAGTAGAAGGTGATCTAGGATGGTAAGTACCTACATAAAAATAAAGTCAATGAACAATAGGTACCTACTTACAAGGGGTTAAACTACTTACAGGGGGTTAAAGTAGTAGGTTTTTATATGTAGATTTTCAACACTACAGCTGATATTGAATGCAAGTTTACCATTTTTCAGTGGGTGGTTCACCAGTAGCCATATTTCCCACAAGAAACAAAAATAATATGTACAAAACAGCTAAGTAGCCGTGAAAAATAAACTTTAAAACGGAAAAATGAAATAAATATATACCTATTCCAAAATAGAGCAAAAATTTTTTAACAAAAAATGAAACAATAAAATAAATATGTATTTCAAAACATTCTCAACAAAAAATAAAAACAATAAAATAAATATACCCATATTCCAAAATAAAGCAAAAAATTCTCAACAAAAAATAAAAACAATAAGAGAAATAAAATAAATCACCTGTATCCAAAAACGCCGGCCGGCAAAACCTGTACGCCGGCAAACCATTTCTCATATACTTCGGAATTCATTTCCTCGTGGTAGTCTCCGGTCTTCTTAGATTGAAATATCAGTTCTCCATTACGCAAAAATCCACTATCACTTCCAATATGCGTTATGATTAAACGGCGACCTTTGCCAGACGGCATTTTTAAACCAGTTGTCCAGCCTTCAATCGCAGCTTGCCGTGCATTTTTCACTTTTCCATCCTGCCAGACTCTCTTCGTAGTATGTCCTTCGTTGACCCACGTTTCGTCAGTGTAAAAAATTTTCCGCCCCTCGTTTCGAAACTTTTTTATTTTTCGAAGATAATCCATCCGCCAAGCAACTATTTCATATCTTTCTATGAGAATACTTTTTCTGTCTACTTTTCCATACTTAAAATTCATGTCTTTCAAAATTTTTGCCAGACTACTCCTGCACATTTTAGGTATAATATCATTTTCACTTATACCTAGCAGCACCTTATCTAAAGTGGGCAATTCGTTATTTCTAAAGAAACCGTGGACCATTCTACGTATCGCATTTTTTGCATCATCGTCCACTACAATCTTATTTCGACCGCTTTTTGGTTTCGGTGGCTGTACACTTCTATGTACCTTTTCTTCCCTTAAAAGTGTGTATATGCTTGCCTTTGATGCTTCTGTATAATCCGAACACATATCCACCAATTAATCCTTGTCGCGATGAGGGTGATCTCTCTGTATGCAGTAAAATACTCGTAAAATTATTCTTTTCTCACCTACCGATCGGTACTGCCTACGTTTTGGAATATTTTCCATCCTTCGCCGATATTATATTGTATCACAAATCACATTAAAACAGCACTATATATATATATATATATATATATATATATATATATATATATATATATATATATATATATATATATATACACACACGCGAATATCTTAACCAACGCACTACACTATCTACACTATCGCGAATGACCGTTACAATTTACGTGCGTATAACCCATGGATCCTATGTAAGAGAGGGGACATTTGCTACTCCGTTCACTAAACACAGACGGCGCGTCATTTCGATGTATACCTACACAGGTAGGTATATAAATAATATATTAGCAATACCCGCAAACCCGCCACTGTAAGAGATCCGAACGTTCCGAGAGTCCATAGGGACTGTCAAACTAACAC